>JAKKPZ010000266.1:0-72907 GCA_022814885.1 Ditylenchus destructor
CAAAATTTGTTATATTTTGTTGAATTTTAGCTTTTAATTTAGTCTGAAGTAAAAATGAAGGCTAAAAAAGCAGAATTAACGTCTAGCATCGGCAAAAATTGTTAATTAAAAAATTTTTTTTAATATTTTGCGATTTTTTTAATATTTTAATTAATTAAAACCGGAATTAAAAAAAATTTTTTTGGGGTCTTTATTTATATCACTTCCCCAGATTCTTCAGATTTCACTATGTTTGAAGATTGTGTAATAGGCGTCTAGAACCTAAGCCGAAACGGCTAGGCAACTTCTGCGTGTGAAATATAACACGTTTTTCATTGTCAATCTTTATAAAACTTACTCTGTGGCTTTGTAAATAGGAGTTTCAGTGCGTTACTTTTTATTCACTACACTAAAAAAGTCCCGAAAATTTGAATTTTTTCGATTTTTGATTGATTTTTCGGCAATTTTTACTAACTTTTCAATTTTTTGGCAAAATTTTGTAAAAAATATCAACATTTGGGTACAAGTTTAGTTCCCCCCCATCCGATGGGGGCGGGGGAACTAAACAATTTATAAGGCATTTTTATTTAGTTCCCCCCCATCCTACACATTCACTTGAAAATTTGAAAACAATGATGTTCTTTATTTATAACTTTTAAATGAAGAACGTCATTGTTTGATGTAGACAGTGAAATTTAAAACTCCGAGTTGAAAACTGACTTTGTCCAAAATCAATAGGGGGAGCCTATGGATTTTTTCGGAAAAATTTTCCAAAAAAAATTTTTTGCTAAAAATCAATAGGGGGACCCTATGGATTGAAAAATAATTTTTCTGAAAATTTTGTCAAAAAAATCAATAGGGGGACCCTATGGATTTTTCGGCGATAAATGAATTTCAATTGAATGTGTTTTAAATAAACAATGTCTTTGTTTGATGTAGACAGTGAAATTTTCAAGTGAATGTGTAGGATGGGGGGGAACTAAACAAAATCGCCTTATAAATTGTTTAGTTCCCCCCCCCCCCATCGGATGGGGGGGAGGGAGGAACTAAACTTGTACCAACATTTGCAATAAAATTCAAAAAGTTTGAAATTGCGCCAAAAATATGGAATTTTGAAAAATAAATTGGTGTCCTAAAATGCTCATATCTCGCCGATAATCAAACGAGAGACTATTCTGTAAAAACTACTTTGTAGTCCACAAACTGTACAATAAAACTGCTAAAACCGTTTTTTCGGAATAATTAAAATTGTAAACAAAAATTAGCAAAATATGGAAAATATCTTCAAAAAATTTATACACGGGGTTTTTGTACACTTTGTGTGAGATTTTAAATATTTTGTGAAGTGATATATAAAAGCTATATACCAGATTAAAGCAGACAAAATGGGCAACCAAATAATACCAAACACTCATAGTCATCCATTCATTCTAAAAGAAAATTACGTAATTGAAAAGTGGTATCAGAACTTATTCCCCACCCGATAGAAAAAATAAAAAAGCACAGGTGGCCGCTTTAAAAACGGAATTTTTTCACATTTTGTTCAAATTTATCTCCATGCGACTTTTGCGTTTTTTGCGGTTTTTTATCGAAAATTTTTTATAATTGTCAAATGTCCCGTCCAATCCTCATTCTCACATATACGTCAGCACTACCTACCGGCTTTGCAAAATTTAGTAAAAATCGTCCTTTTTGCAAGAGCAAAAATCCCGACCTCCGAGTATATTTTTAGGCAATACTGCTTGAAATTTTCATCACTCCCTTTAACGCTGCGGGGCCAAACTTCCTTGAGCTGCGCAGATAATCCCCTCAAATAAATTCGCCCTTAAATAATCTCCCCTCTAGACTCCTTCTGAAACAATAATCCCACCGGGAGATTAATTAGAGGATTTACTGTAGTTCTATGATACATCTAACTTAAACAGCGGAGATTGTTTAAACATTACTGCAATCATTTTCTCACATTTGTTTGCATTATTACATCTCAATTTTGTTATTATTCTACAGGAATTATCCGTCTGTCTTTCGTGCCTTTTTGTATGCTCCATTTTGGATTCTGATATGCTACGTTGCGGTTAAGTTGAGGTAGATGAACGATTTTGTCTTACTAATGCAATAAGGTAAACAACACGTGAATTCAAATGCTAAATTTCGTGCTATGTACAATTTTCCGGGATCTATATCAAAGAGACCTGTTAAAATACACCTCATTCACCCTTCATCATAATAACTGACAGTCATCAGTTTATCCTCCCAGTAAGCTAGCCCTGTGACTCCGTGCTGACCTGGCCGTTAGACACCTTACGCTATCGTTATGGGGGCAAGTGATAGCTTAAAATCTTCGTATGGTCGAGCTGAGTATGCTTTTGAAAAAATTTAGACCAAAATGTAGGCAAAATGTTTTAGACAAAAATTTGTATGTCACGAATTTTTGGCAAGTCCATTCTTGTCAGTGGCTTATACACGAGCCAGTCCTGTGGTCGGGCGCGGAGCGCCCGACCTTCTCCCTTGGAATGTGAGGGAACTTAGAACATATAGGTATACATGTAGACATATTTTTTAATCGGACTCCCGTAGGGAGTCCCTGCCGCTAGTATCAAGTTATTTTAACTTAATTGCTTAATCCAATATTTTGCCTTCAGGCATCATATATTCACTATGCTCGATACCAAATGAATGTAAGCTTTTGGGCACAATGAATGTTTGGATATTTTGTTTGTCCGTTGTCATATTGCGGTCAACCTTCGTCTCTTCAGACCTTCCCTGGTGGAGCTCATTAAAAAGGTTTTTTCTACACGACGTAACTGTGCAACCTAATTCTATTTATTCAGCAACAGTGGAACAAAGACAAAGGCGGTGATATTGACAGTTCTGAATAATGTCGAAAGATTAAGTGAATACAAGCTGGCTTTGGAGACGGTGAACTGTTATGCAAATGTACGCGGATATTCACACTCAGTGATAATTCTGGAAGACACGGAGCAATCCAAAAATGTTCATATGGATCAGGAAGCGTCAGTCATACTGCCGTCTGTCCATAACCTTAGCGCCAAATGCAATCAGAAAGACGTAAGTTGACTTGAAATGCTAAAATGACAATGATTTGCCACCCTTAAGTAACATTTTCATCATGTTTTCGAATGGCAGCGCTTTTTGTAACAGCATCTAAAAACTACCCGAAAGTAAAGCAATAAAAGTATTCCTAACACCTTTTCTAATGCTATGGTATAGTCTAATGCTAACTTTGCTTTTTACACTTTTCAATTCATTGGTCAATTTTTACGAAAACCGTCCGCATTTATATTCAAAAACTAATATTTTTTGAACCAAGGCATCTCAGGTGCTGGTTTTTATCTGTGGTTTTTCATCATACTGATTACGAATCAGATCTTAGTTTTCGAAATCCCCGAAATAAAATGTTGTTAGAAGCGTGGAACCACGGAAAACGTTGTTTCATCATGCCCTGCTAGCTTATACTATGTTTATTCCCTCTTTTGAGGGAGTCCGTGTCAAACCCGGGGATAAAAATAAAAACCGGAGTGAAATTGACTATACTATTTTTTAATCAATCCGCTTTCAAATGTGCATCAGGAATTTATTTGTAGTTCTTTTTCCGACGGCACTGCGTTGTCGCGCTTTATATGGAAGAAAATATTGAAAAATTCAATCTGGTTTTGTTTATGGATTCCGATGTAGGAGTAGTCAATCCTAACCATCTAATCCACGAATATTTGCCGACGAATGAGATTGTCGACATGGTTTTTTACAACCGATTGTTTATCCATGAAATTGCCGCCGGCGGTTTCTTAGCACGGTGAGTTTAAAAAATAATAATTGTAATTCCCTACAACCAAATATTCAGGAACACAAATTATTCTCGACAATTTCTTCATTATTGGGCTAACGCCCAACCGGGCTTGCCGAAAGGTTTCGTTAAAACAGATAACACCACAATACATGTAAGTTTAAATAAAATAAATTCCAAAATTCAAAGTGTTCTTCAGGTTGTATTTATGGAGAAATTTGCGCGACCAGCGGATCGGCGGAAATGTGATTACTATACGAGGTATGTAAATTGGGAAGCTATTAAAACATCAAAAAAGCCATTTGTTACACGAAAAAGTGGTCTTTTTATTACAATAGTCAACAAATGTAAAATCATAAACTTTAAGATTAGGTAACTCTAAATTCAGTTCACTCAGGTACCACTTAATCAAATAATAATAACTTGACAGAGAAAACCGGAGAAAAATTGTTAGGATCAATAGGGGACCCTTTTGTTTTCTCCAAAATTTTTACCAAACATTCCGGATAAACGAATTTTTCTGGATGTGCGTGTCCGGATAAACGAGATCCGACTGTAGATATCGTTGAATAGGAGAGGACCAATGACATATAACTTCTCTATTGTTGAATCCAGATTAGAGAAGTTACAAGAGGGTAAATGGGCGCCACGGCGCCCAGTCTGCTCATTTATGTACCGTAAATCCTCCAATTAATCCGCCCCTCAATTAATCCCCCTTCTGGACCCCTTACGAAAAAATAATTCCGCCCCCTCAAATAAATCCGGGCCCAAAAATTTTTCCTGAAAAGCTCTAAAATGGGCTTTGTTGTCCATATTTTGCAGATTTTAGCATTTTTGAGCTGTCAGAAGGCAGATTTTCTGTTTTTGTTTTCTAATTTCGAACTTATTTTTAATTTATCAAGATGTGACATAATTTATTTGACAAAATGTGCATTTTTTGATCAAAAAGTGGCAAAAACGGCACTTTTTATTGCTACAGAAAACTTTTTTTTGTTTCACTACGTTTACAGCGAGTTCGGTCTTAAAACGCTCCTTTAGCGACTGGTGACCTTCTTTGATTCCCAGTGTCCCAAATTTAGGACCAAGGTGTTCTTATATTGAGGGTGTTCTTATATCGATGTGTTATTATATCGAGGTTCGACTGTATATAACGGGTGATAACTAATTATGGGCAGTAAATATATCGTATTCAAAAATTATATTTTTGGCGTTACGTTCCGATGTGTCAGTTGTGTTAGTTGTAGCAAATTTTGTCTAGTTTCCGAAAATGTATAACATGTCTGTTCGATAACTGTTTAAAATTTAAGAAGTATGGCATCGAATGAAGACACCCTCAGAATCCGAGTGTACAAGTTCCATTCCGAAAATTTTACACCTCGACTTGACATAATGCGAACTCCGCCAAAATTAGAGCTCCGGCGGAGCTGTAAAAACAGTAATACAGTAGAGAGCCTTAGCCAGGATCCCAGCATGAGAATTTGTCCGGTACTGCTCTGGAATGCGAAAAATTCGGAGTTCAAATTTTTGGCCGGGATCTAAAATTTTTGACCAGGTGTGTCTGCAGAAATTGTCAAAGTTTTCATAAAAGTTAGTTTCTTGTTTCAGAATTTTGATACGCAGATAAAACTAGACAATATTCTGAACATTATAGCGAAAACCCGACATTATTTAGCCAGGTTTTATGGATTTTACAGTTATCTGCAGCCAAATGTCAGCCCAAGAATACCGATTTTCTCCAAAATCGACATTTTTCAAAATCGGACTTTTACAAAATCAGCTCTAAAATCCATAAAAACTGCCTAAATAATATCCGGTTTTCGCTATAGTGTTCAGAATTTTGTCTAGTTTCATCTGCGTATAAAAGTTTTCAAGGCAGAAATCATGTTAACAAAAAAATTTGAAGATTTCTGCAGACACACCTGTCCAAACCTTGTACACTCGGATTCTGAGGGTGTCTTCATTCGATGCCATACTTCTTAAATTTTAAACAGTTATCGAACAGACATGTTATACATTTTCGGAAACTAGACAAAATTTGCTACAACTAACACAACTGACACATCGGAACGTAACGCCAAAAATATAATTTTTGAATACAATATATTTACTGCCAATAATTAGTTATCACCCGTTAGTTTATATGAAATAAAATATTTTAAACATTAATTTAGCATGAACTTTGTGAAAGAAACGTCAATTTTACAAAAAAATTTTGTAATTAGGCCTCCCCTAATAACTTCGTAGCGCTGATGGCGCTACGAAGTTATAATTTCCGCCCCCTCAAATAATCCCGCCGGCGGATTAATTAGAGGATTTACGGTAGTACCAAAACCCAAAAACACCATTTTCACCCGTGCGACTTTCGCTTCGACCTAAGTCCAGTACCCGGAATTTTGTAGAATTTGTGTTCCCGACCCTTAAAACCCTATAGTTGGCGATACATACGCCAAAATGACCAATATGGAATTTTTTACCATGCCGAACATTTTTCGACCACTACAGTATCCTGCGGTTAAAAGTTAATCGTTTTCTCTGCTCCGGAAAACCCCACAAATGAAGTACAACCTTGAGGAAAAAGTTTTGGGGGGTTGGCATATGAAATTTTTGGAGGGCCCTGTGCCGCACTCAAAAGGAAGTATATGACAATGTGGTTAAATGGGAAATGTAGCTGACGCTTTGTGTTTTATGTTTTAATAATAATTTCATTTTATGTGTTTGAATATATTAAAATACAAATGCCAGTCTTAGACCATATAAAATTTCAAAATTTTACAAAGAATAAACCACTTTGATATTTTTATTTTATTTCAAGAACCGGAGGAAATATTTTTTGAATAATAAAGTGCAAGTCTTTGTCTTTTAGTTTGTACAAGACAACTCCGGGGAAATGATCATAAGAACGAGAAAAGTTGATTTATTTCGGGGACCCGTTTTTCGCTTAAATCGCACTTTTTCCAGTATTCAGATCCATGTTTCTCTCAAAAATTCTACTCACCGACAAAATCCAATTGCACAGTTGAGTAGTACCAAGTCTCAGCTACAAACCTGCTTTGGGAAGAAATTTTCATTCTACACAAGTTTCAGAAATATTTGAGAGTTTGTCCAAAAAACCTGGATTTTTGCGTTACAAAAACCAAAATTTCTAGGTTTTTTGGACAGTCTCTCTAATATTTCTGAAACATGTATTAGGAGAAAATTTCTTTCCTAAGCATGTTCGTAGCTGAGACTTAGCACTATTCAATTATGCAATTGGTTATTATTGGTGTGCAGATTTTTGGGAAGAAAAAAGCCTTTGAATACTGGAAAAAGGGCGATTTAAGCGAAAAATGGGTCCCCGAAATAAACCAACTTTTCTCATTATTATGATCATTTCCCGGGAGTTGTCTTATACAAACTAAAAGACAAACACTTGCAATTTATTATACAAAAAATATTTCCTCCGGACCTTGAAATAAAATGGAAATGTCATGGTGGCGTTTTCTTTGTAAAATTTTGAAAATTTAGTTGGTCTCAGATTGGCACTTGTATTATAATATATTCAAACAAATAAAATAAAGTTTATATTAAAAAATAAAATACAAAGTGTCAGCTACACTTCCCGTTTTACCACATTGTCATATGCTTCCTTTCGAGTGCGGCACACAGCACGCCAAAAATTTTATATGCCGACCCCCAAAACTTTTTCCTCAACGTTGTATTGAACATCTGTAATGGCGAAAAATCCTGGCCTACGACCTCTTCTGGAGCGGCCGTAGGCCACGACGGTCGGACAACCCAACTTTAGCAAAATACTTCCCAAAAATCGAGTGCCGAAGGCACTCCGCACATGGCTGTTTTTAGGAATTGGTACGAATATTTCGATTACGAGGCATGTGTTCGCAACTATTTCGGACTTAATCAAACACTATATACGGAATATGACATTCAAGGACAAGTAAGAGGCCGAGTTTATGTAACGCCATTTGGAAAAAGCTGGGTGCGAGATTCGGGACTGACTCAATCGCGATTTTCTGAGGACGACTTTATGTTCCATCAATGGAAAGAGTCGTATGTTTTAACCATTATATTTTTTCTTTCTTTTTACTTTCCAAATACATACAGTACATATAAATATAGTATACCTCGTAGTATACCATGCTTACACAAAATTTAATGAACATACGTAAAAATCAAATTCGTGCAAAATCATTTTTGCCTCCAATTTAAAGAGGTTGAATAATTAAACTCTCGGGCTAATGTACAGTATATCCATTAACATTTACAGCCTAATGGGATTGCCTAATCCTGATTGGCCTATTACTGAATGGGAGTATCCCTTTCGAGTCAAGGAATTCAACATGCAAACATGCCTCGCCGGAAATTCTGAACCGTGGGCGCCGAAGGAGGGATTGTTTCTAGCACGAAACCAAATTAAAATCGAATTGGCAGCGAAAATAAAACAACTCGAGGAATATTACCAATCTTTTATAAACAAAATGGTAAGTAGTATAACTGATCTTAAATCTCATGCCCTATTACTATAGCCCATTCCGCGTGCATCTGCAGCAGCCTCTAAAACCGCTACATTTCTGTATCACTCTGACAACCATTCGTTTACTTTAGCGACCACCGAGAGTTAGAACCGAGTTTTTGGATGCGAAAAAGCAAAAATATTCAAAAACAATCGTTGTGTCATGAAATAGAGCAAAAAGCCACTTCTTATTTTCGAAAAAAATTAAAATACAGTCTTGAAAAATTCTCTTAAAAGGAATATCGGTGTGGCTCCGAAAAGGCTTAAAATTTTTATTTTCTGGGAAAAAGCATATTAAATACCTCATGTTCCATCATAGAACTCATTATCAAATAATTGCAAAGTAGTTTGTTTTCTCATTTAGAAAAATAACAATGCAACAACAATGAGTACTATCGCGCTGCCAGAACTCTTAACAACGACTACCCCAATGGAAGGCTTGATTGAAACTCGCAAAGCAATTAATGACCAAAATCGATATCATGGGGTATGTAAATTGGTATTTCCGGTTATCAGGGAGGGGAAACTTTATATAGAAATTTTAGTGAACCTTTTGCTCCCTAAATCGCTCACCTCTCCTCCGAAATTTTTTATTCTGAATAAATACGAAAACTATATACGAAAAAATTTGAAATTATTTCTTCATAATAAGTTATTATGAAGATAAATTTCGGAAAGCGTAAAGTTTGAAATTCTTATCTTCTCTTGAAATTATTAATAATAACACTAACTTTTGATAGTTACATTGTTTGAATCAAAAGGATTTCAAAAGCTATTTGTTTGGACACGGCAAATTATCGTACTCATTAAAAATTTTGGCTGAATTTCAAACTTTACGCTTTCCGAAATTTATCTTCTCCTATACTTATAACTGCTGTCTAAAATTAAATTATCATTCTCTCTTACTAATCTTTAAGAGCTAACCTGTCACGTTAATGTAAAAGTGTCATTGACTGATTAAGTTGTAAGGACATCTACTGATGAGTAACAACCTTACAACATTTGTTCCATGTTCCATAACTTGCCGTCTAGAATTAGAGTCGAAACGGCTTGATGAAATTTATTAAGTTTACAAACTCTTTCATGTTTATTCTCTGTTTGTTGTCTTTTGTACTATTATCCGGAGCGAATTGTATAGAGGTTTGAATTCGCGGGTTGTTAGAGTAGGCACAGTAGTGGATAAGTGTGCCTTGGCATGGAGAGCAAGAGGCTTTCCAAGGTGGTCTGAATCAATATGATGAAACCCTTGGAAAGTAAATCGACCCCGCTGAACCCAAATCCGGGATCAGATTTGAAATTTGATCTTTGATTTTTGAACTTTTTCCTTTAAAATTGGGATTTTTCCATAATTTAAAAAGAAAAGTTCAAAGATAAAAGTTCAAATCTGATCCCGGATTTGAGTTCAGCGGGGTCGATTTACGGTGCTATCCGCTTATCGGGGGGGGGGGATTTCTAGACATATTTATATAATAAAAGATCAATAGGGGGGGCCCTATTGATTTTTTCTGAAACTGCTAGCTATAATATTTTTTCCAATCCATAGGGTCCCCGCTATTGATTTTTTGGAAAAAAAATTTTTCAAAATTTTTTTAATACATAGGGGGTACCCCATGAATTTAAGTGTATTTTTGAAATACAATTTGTGAAAAAATCCATAGGGTCCCCCTATTGATTTTTTACTATATAAATATGTCTAGAAATTCCCCCCCCCCCCCGATAACCGGTTCCCCCCCCCCCCGATAAGCGGATAGTACCCGATTTACTCTCCATGGGTTTCATCGTATTGATTCAGACCACCTTGGAAAGCCTCTTGCCCTCCATGCCAAGGCACGATTCTCCACTGCTGCGCCTGCTCAAACAACCCGCGAATTCAAACGCCTATTCTCACTGGATACGGATAATAGTAAATCAGGTTCCATTATATTGCACAATTGTGATTTCACAGCTGCACGCTCGGTTTTCTTACTCTTGTCTATCCCTAAATACTAAGCGGCGTCGTGCGTACGGGACGCCCCGTGTGACCAATCATTCAGAAATATCCAGCGAACAGATCAGGGCGTGTGATAGCACAATCGATAGGTCTCGAAAAGTTGGGTCAGGACAAATTGTCAGAAACAAAATTTGAATATTTTAATTCGCGCCAAAACACAAAAACGTGTTTTTAAGGGTTTTGGTCAAGGGAGTGGTGTTTTTTATGTTCCCAATCGATTTGTGAGGCAATTCTGGACAACTTTGCTTTTTACACTTTTTGGCTTGGCGCATTTTTGAAATTTTTTTGAAAAAGCCACTTTTTGACCAAAAAGTAACATTTTTTGATGCAAGGTGCCTACAGGTCTGATTTTTTGTACCCGGAGTTTTCGGATGCGCTGATCACGAATCTGTTGTCAGATTCGAGATTTGTTCTCACGAGGTCAGAACTTTCCCGGGCGGGATGTTACTTGGTACAAAACAGTTTTTCTGACTCTAATAAGGTCCCCTATCCCACAGTTTTAAGCCTAGCGCGGCGTAGGCCGCGGCGCTCCCCTAGTTGTTTATTACTGTGCGTTTGAGAGACAAAGGCGAATTCAAACCTCTATACACATTCGTTCCGGATAATAGTATATTCTTTGATATTTTATGTACAATCCTTCTGTTACCATTTTTAGCATTTTATAAAAATGCAAATTGTATTTAGTCACAGCCATTTAAATCACCACATAATTAGCAGTCGACATCTATGATTTTGAGCAAGCGATAAAATATTTTTCACTTTCTAACGCTTTCACCATCTAGCGAAAAAATAACGCCTCTGTCTGTAAATAAGAAATTTTTTCCAACAGCAAATTTACTTTTATATATTTAGAGCGACTTCAGCCATGATAGTTTTTCCAATAAAGGCAGCTTGAAATCTGACGCCGACCAACCAAACAGCTTTAAGGTAATCTTTGAACCATAATTGACTTCAAGTTTTAAGTTTATTTTCAGAACGATAAAGACAACGGTGAAAAAATACTGACAATATCAGGCATTCCTATGATGAGTATGTTCCCAATGCCCGTTGCCATTGTTATCGTTGTCATCGGAATTTGCCTATTGATCTCTAAAGTCATATTGCTAGTTTCAAGAAAAAGCAAAAAATACTTTTATAGCAAATTGTTTTCTGATATTACTGTTGTGTGATAAAAATTTCAGAGCATTCTTCTGATGCAGTCACTTAAACCGGTACACATAACATCTCTATAAATAATGTATGGCTATAAAGTGTGAAACTAAATGTAACAAATCTGCAACTTTTTTAGCCCATGTCCCAACGAGGCGTATTATGTCATTTGGTTAGGGAGGGGCATTTCCTTAGCTTTTTATAGCCAAAAATTGTTGGCTTGTTTCAGTCTCAATCATCACTCGTCGAACTATCACTCACACAAACAAAATGACGCTTTTATTATCTCAACTAGAGCCTAATGATATTGTCTTCGAAACTACAGCTTGTAGGGCTAGGTGAAGCTTAATGATCAAGCCTGTGACAAATGATAACAGGCTTTCTAATAACTAAGGGTCGGCATACTCACTTGTCAAGCCCTTGCCTTATTGCTGTTTTTCTTGTTTTAGTACTAGGTTATGAAAAAACGTTATCCTATAGCATCTCATGACATTAAAGATGAAACAAATTTATATTTTAAGTTTAAATGCGAAAAAAGACAAGTGGAAACGGTCTCGGTTGGCTAGACAGTTAGAGAAAGAAAACCGAGTCCGACTTTCAACGTTTATGGAACCTTCAAGTTTATTGAACCTTTGTTTGCCAAGGTGTTGTGTATTGTCGCATACAAAAACATTTTCAAGATTGATAAGAAACGCTTTGCATACTTGCCGATTGCAAGCAGCGGCATTTTGTCGCCTGCTATGCTGGCTCCAATCAGGACCGAAATTGGCATTGAAATTTACCTAGGCCTTGAAGTTTATTCAATCAAAATGCATAGCCCTTTACTAAAGCGCTATTTCTGTAATCTGTCTGTCCAGAACGCTCAGATCTCGCGATCTATCCGTTACCCAGAGGCGAGTGATAGCTCAATCGATAGGTCTCGAAAAGTTGGGACCGGGTCGAGTTAAAAATTGTAACTGTGAATATATGAATTCGCGCCAAAACGGAAAAACGTGAAAACGACGCACCTAACTACTTAACCTAAGTTAATTAGGTTAGGTTAGGTAGTTTAATAATAGTTTATGGAAAATGTATGGTTTTACAGCTTTTTCCATAAACTGGTTGTAGTTAGGTGCGTCGTTTTCATAGATCATGTTGAAAAATTTTACCGTTTTCGCAGTTTTGTCCAAAAATATGTGCTCTACACGAGCTTGTTATCGGAAAATAGTTTTGAGGCAATTTTTTCCAAAAATCGCAATTTTTCCCCAAAAAATGGCGTTTTCTATGGATTTTTATAGGAAATTGAACCCCCAAAAAGTATAACTTTTATAAACTGATCCTAAGTGTTTATATTTTGTTTTGCATGGCCCTTAGATACCGTTATTAACTGTATACAAGAATAATTTTTATCTCACCAAAAACAAAAAATATATAAATGCGAAAAATACATTGAAGTGGTTGTATTTCAATTTCGTGCTGTGGTTTGCAACGCAATACAAAAATATTTTTAAATAAAACAGAAAACCAATTTTACTTTGGTGCGCTTTGATTGTCCTTTAAATGTAGTTTATTATTGTCAGAACAAATAAATTGCATCCCTTAAAAATTTTTGATAAAATTACAATTTTTCACATTTCCGGGGGGGGGTGGTCTTATTTCGGTTGCCACCACTGTAAAGTGCGGCCCAGAAATGCGTTCAGATTGGTTAGCGCACAATTCTTTTTTGTCATGAATTCGCTTATTAATTGTGCAATTTTTCAACCCCGAACTCTTTCTGACCCTCTATGATTTTGCGCTGCAACAATTTCTTGCAACAACGGTAACGGAGAGATGTGTCCTTACTCCATTTTCTATTTCCATTTCAAACCAAAAATTTTACTGCTTTTACTTTATGCTTCAATGTTTGACTCTTAAAAACTTCTTCTATGCATATATTTTGAATATTCAGTATACCTCTCAATTCGTGTTTCTTGTAAGTATTGCCCTATCTATTGCAGGTTTGCCCGGGTTTAGCGCTCTCAAGATTTTCCCCAGATGATCTATGCTTCAACAGGCCCATGGTTCGTTCAGGAGATGCGAGATCTTGGGAGTGATCGGAAAGCTATCAAAGTCAACCCGGGCATTGCTCAAGGCATCCAATCAATTACCCAGAATCTGTTGACCTTACGTTGGAGACAGAGCAAATTAGGAAACTTTAAGATTATTTGATGAAACCTGGCTCCAGCGGAAAAGAAAATCGTAGAAAATGGAAAAATAAGAAAAATATCAGTGACTGAGAAGAAGAAAAGAGGGTATCTTTTTGAGGGGCATCGAAAATGAGAAAGAGATCAAAAAATAAACAGGGGTCTGCGGATGGGAAGCCGTACTGACGAGCTGTAAACAACAGAACCCTTGAAAATAGGCTTTAAAAAAGCTTTAATGCTTTTAAAACTTTGGAAAGAAATGAAAAAAAATTTTTGGAGAAACTTTTGAAACAATTTCTTTAAACCTCGGAAACAATTTTTAAAACAAAATGTTTAAAGAGAAAATGATGGAAAAATGTCTGAGAATTTACTACCAATGTAAATTTTACAAATTTACAGCTCCTCAGTACCTCTTCACGTCAAAATTGTTAAACCAAAATAGTCTCAAGAAAAACCATGCTCCCGAGCAACTTTTTATGTTAAGTTTCAGCGCTGGAGGCGCCACATCAAACTAGTCCTCCGGTATTGCATTGATGTTCATAAAATAATTATACGGTCAAGCTTTGAAGAGAAAGTGATATTTGATTAGGTATCCAAGCCAAGACAGTGGAAGGAATAGTGAAAAATTATGGGGAGAGCATTTATCGTTTCTATAGTGAATTCTGTTGTCGAAACAAGTATTTCCTTATTTTTTTCCTAGATCAATTTCCAGCGAGATTAGCGAAAGCAGGCAGAAATTAGATGTTTTTAAGGCAGGATAGATTGGAAAAATTCAAACAGAAAATTTAAGCTCGAGAGAAAAATTTAGGAACTTTGTAATTCAAAGATTAAATTCAATATTTATATAGACACGTTTTTCTATTGTAAAACCTCACACGAGCACAGTGCCCAAATATTCAATTAGTGACTGATCGTTATAAGTTGCTTACCAGAATAACTTTTCAGAGCTGTTGATATTGAAAAGACTGAAATCGTACTATTGCGTGACTATTTGACAAAACAAAAATAAGAACCAAATTTGTATTACTCTAAAGCTTTACGTTGGTAGGTCCAAAAGTTTGTCTCGTTAATTCTAAATTGTACTATATTTCCTCTTGAGTAAGCCACATTTAATTTGAACCTTCTTTTAGTGGCTCGGTCGAAAAATGTTAGCCTCTCCTGCAATGTAAGCCGCTCTTCTAGTAAATATGTTCCCATTTTTTAAAACGTGGTTTACAAATAGCAAAAATTATGTTTTTGCAATTTAGTTCAATTATTAAAACTCCATTCCTAATTATGAATCCGAAATTTTAATCATAGCATGTTATTCAAATTATTAATTTGTGGGATAATTCTTCATAAGCGTAATATAACGACCATTTGCGTAACGCAAATTTTTAATCAAGACATATATATTATTAGTAAAAACAGAAAAAAGTAGAAACGCCAGATTTTCTACCGTGCACTGTTAAGGCATTAGTAAATTATATTGTTCGAATGAGTATGTGACAGAGAGTGGACAGACTGGGTAAGGTCTGAAGTAAAGCATGCCCGGCGACTGTCTTTACACTGTTGCCATTATCCGGCTTGTGGTACATAATCGCGCAGTCCGTGGGTACTGTCTAAAATGCTAGCGTGCAATGCTAAATAATAATCTTAAGACACCTCTGGCATAATTATTTTCTCCCCACTGAAGGCTTAAACCAAACACGATGAATTCTACAAACAAAATTCCTTCTGAAATGGAATACGTTATGTATTTAAACCTCGGATTTGATATCGCTATTGTACTGTTTCACGTCACTACGATATTCTTCACGTTTCACGTAATTTATCGCTCGAAATATGATAAGCAATCTACAAAGTTAGACCGTATTTCGAAGTCGTTTATTATAATTCTTGCGAGTCGCGGATTTGGAGCGATAATAGCCACACCGTATCACTTCTATTTGGCTGTTTACTGGTCCGTAGAAGGTAAGCTATCGTAAACGTATCTAAAAATCATTTACCAGGGGTAAGAATAAACTGATCGATTTTTCGCGCTGCGCCGGAGGCGCGGTGCGAAGGTCTGAGGTCGGCAGGTCTGAGGCAAGCGGCATTGTGAACCACGTAATAGGGAACTTCAATAACAATTGGGTGCTGAAGGCACCATATCCCGCTAGTTAAAGTATTAATACAAATCAAATTTCGAATGCTTCGTGAAAAATGTAAAAAATGAATGACCTATCATATTTGGTACGCAGTGTAGAAGAATACGATGGACATGAGCGCATTTAAAACTGCTAAACTTGATAATTCCTAAATGTTATCACACAAATTATTTGTTTAAGGTGGCAGGAATTACGAACCTTACTCTCTGTTGTGGTATGGACTCGGGATGCAAATCATGCATACTTATCTACATTGTCTGCATTATTGTTAACGCTTGAACGATGCTTTGCATTAAGTTTTCCATTGCACTACAAATCTCGTATAAAATACTGGTTTCCATGGCTTACATTAGCATGTTTTATCTTGTGGAGTATTTTTGTCGCCTTTTATGTATTGGTAGAAATTCCGCTGGATGTTGAAAAAGGTTGATTTAGTTTTGATTCCATAGGACGCACCCGCGGCCTACGCCGCGGACCACCCGCGGCGGCATCCAGGATTTTCCGGATTTCCGGAAGCCATATCTTCCGGTGGAAGCCCGATTCGGGCTTGAAACCGGTACCAATCGTCTTGTCTCGCCGAGACGAAGCGATTGACATATCACACGCCCAAATCCGTGCGGCGACTGGAAAGTTACCATTTTCAGGACATGTCCGATACGGATACAGTGCGCCTTAGAGGGACTCGATATTGAAAAGCAAAGATTTCGTTTTTAATTGTTTATTTCTCGGATGTAAACTAATTTAAAGAAATTTCCATACTTTTTCGTACCGAGTGATGTGTCGTTCGTCTGCCATCGAGATTTCTCGAATGACTTCCCCAAACGGAATCACGCTACCTGAGCTCAACATCATGTTTTACCCTTAGGGTCGACCAAAGGTGATACCGGATTCCAGCTTCGGTAGCAGAGTGGTCGAAATCCGAAAAATATGTGAAAAACGCGGATCCGTGGGTTGTACGGGAAATATAGAGACAAAATACATCCAAATGATGATATACAGGGTGGTTTTACAGTGTAGCCACCCTATAGTTTTGAGGACCGACTTCTACTCAACAAACTCCTGTATCATAGCTAACCTTATTTAGTACACAATTGCCAACTTATGCCGTGCATATTACTCAAGTATCGCTTCTTTGTGCCACTGTATGCAAAATTAGGCGTTGGTGGATTGAACGTGCTAGGAAGCTGTTATTTAATGTTTGCAATAAAACGAAATAACACGGAAAAACTGGTATGGTTTTAAACATATTTTATTCTCTCACAATTACTGATAGCCGCTTCATCTTTCTCATTTCAGAAAAACGACGTCGTAAAATTTACTATAATTATGGACATATTTTTGGATGTTATTCCGACGTTTGCTTATAACATATTCCTGACGGTTAGTAATAAAATATTTTAGTGGGTATAAAGTTTCAGTTTTGTTTTTGAAGTTGAGCCCAAAATTCTTAATTAGAAAGTATGGGTAAGATTTATTGAGACATATTGATTTGACAATCGATATTATTATCATTATTCCTAATTCGAATACTATATTGCTGCCTACTTGGCCGTGTACCTTTTTTAATTCGAGCCTCAATGGGCGATAACCCTTAGGCTCCATAATTTCGGATTTTTAACCATCGCGATCTTGAATCCATTTTAGAATATAAAAGAACTTTTTCACAACATTTTCGCATAATGCGGTAGAGATCAAAATTTTCTGCAATGTCTGGCTATTAGTATGCATCACGATTTGGGAGTTAGCAATTGAGATTTGGTGTTAATTGAATCAAGTTTTAGATATGTTACGGCTAATGTGCGAAATCGGCTAATCTGCAGATTAGCCGGCTAAAGTGCGAAATTCGCACATTAGCCGGTTTCGGCGGCTAATCTGCAGATTAGCCGGTAAAAGCGGCTAATGTGCGAAATTCGCACTTTAGCCGGCTAATCTGCGAAATTGGCTATCTTTTTTTCTCTAGCACGAGAGAGTGTCTAGACTATGCTGAAGTTTTAACAAAATCTGAATCTGGACTTAATTTTTGAAATTAATTTTTCTTTCACTTTTTTAGAACTTTTATTTGCGAAAAATTTAGGCATTATATTTCCAATTGTACAATATTGTAGAGCAACTTGTTTGCTAATAGTTACCCTTTACAGAACATTTTTTCGTTTGATGATTGCAGAGATATGACAATTTTAAGAAATGACATCGTTCGAAAAATGGAAAATTTCGATTTTTCCGAATTTTTCGGTTATGTCTCCACATTGAGCTATCATACCTCAAAGAATATGAAAGCACATTTTGATCTGTAAAACGTCTGTGGTAGAGCATGACACCGCCTACAATAACCGGAATGCCACTTATTTTATTGTGGGTTAATTTAATCCAAAACGCCGGATACATTCCCGGATACATAGTTTAGCTCATACCTTTGCCTAACGCCTAAACCTAAGATCTAAGCCTAAAGTATGCCCTTTAAGGGTTGTTCGAGCGGTCAAGCCTTGTTCGCTCGCTCAAGAGTCTAAAAATCCGAAAATTGGAACAAGTTTTGAGTCTAACGTATTAAGAATGCTGTTTATTTGCAATCTGTGACATAGTTACACCGTGAACGATAACCGAGAAAAATTCATAAAAATCCATAACAATATAAAAAATGACTAAAAATTATTAATTTTCCTATTTTCGTGGTAGAACGAAGCAAAAATTAAGTTCAGATTGGGCGTGCCCGAAAATCCCTAAAAGCATATTTTACTGTAATTTTGTGGCTGTTTTGTTAAAACTTCAGCATAGTCCAGACACTCTCTTGTGCTAGAGAAAAAAAGATAGCCAATTTCGCAGATTAGCCGGCTAAAGTGCGAATTTCGCACATTAGCCGCTTTTACCGGCTAATCTGCAGATTAGCCGATTTCGCACATTAGCCGTAACAGATATACGGCAGGGGTGGACGAGATTGGTCCGTTTCGGTCCGCTCCGGTCCGGTCATACTAACTTTTTTATATTTATGGGACCCAAGGAATGTTTTTATACCACTGTGTAGACAAGTCCCTTAGCTACTAGGATCATTTGGATTTATATCAATATCGTTCAATTTTCCCAGGAATATGAGACAAAGAAAACGGAGTAAAAAATGCCAAAAATATGACATTTTTGACTGTATTTTTTTTATTTGTTAGTAGAGTGTGAAAAATTTTGTGATACGAAGTTGCAGCATAACATTATACACAACTCTGTAAACACATTTTTATAAACTCTTTATAAACACACAAAGTGCAGGCGCTGGTCCGTTGCGGACCGGACCGGACCGGCCGGTCCGGCCCGGTCCGCACCGGACCGGCGCTTGCACTTTGTTATATAAAAACGTGAAACCAAAAATGTGTTTATACAGAGTTGTGTATAATGTTATGCTGCAACTTCGTATCACAAAATTTTTCACACTCTACTGAGTAATAAAAAAAATACAGTCAAAAATGTCATATTTTTGGCATTTTTTACTCCGTTTTCTTTGTCTCATATTCCTGGGAAAATTGAACGATATTGATATAAATCCAAATGATCCTAGTAGCTAAGGGACTTGTCTACACAGTGGTATAAAAACATTCCTTGGGTCCCATAAATATAAAAAAGTTAGTATGACCGGACCGGAGCGGACCGAAACGGACCAATCTCGTCCACCCCTGATATACGGCTTCTTTCCTATACTTTATATCGGTCAGCTATTAATCTTTCTCAATATGCTCACTGTCACCGTTTGTTCTGTTTATTATTCGTGGCGATTGACAAGAAAAACGAATTGGCTATGGACCAAAATCAACAGAGTCGAGCAAGCATATCCAACAGCTACGCCAACATAAACCACTTTCTTGAGCAAATTCAGATCCAAACTTTAGCTATGTCTAGAGTTATTTTAAATTTTTAATAAAAAGCAATATAAATCCACATCAAAAACATTTTTATGAAAAATTCTGAAAGCGAACATATTACAAAAACATTTTCCAGAATTTTATCAAAAATTTCAGAAGTACAGTTTGAACATTCGTTGCTTTGGGATCCAGCCTTATTTATTAACTTTATTCAATTACCTTACACGGAATACACATGGCGTAGTGCACTTCTTCAGGCAAATTGAAATATTCAATAAACCTTCAAATTTTAAAAGTTAGTAAATGATATGCCTTTCTGAAGCCAGAAAAGTCTCTAAAAGCGGATTTTATAAAGTGACAAAATGGTACTTTTTGGAAAACAACTTTGCCTTTTCGCTACGGAGGTGTGTGATGGCTCATTTTGTAGGCGTTGGCGAGTTATTGAATTTCCCGCCCAAAAATACCCCGAGGGGTGATTTGGGTAAAAATATACGTTTTTGAATATGGGGAAGATTTTGCCCGGGGGCTTTGACCGGCTCCCCTAATGTTTATTCTACTTTTACATCTTTTTACTGCTAAAAACTCTGAGTTTTGACTATTCTGAAATGTAAAACGTTAAGCAAAATACCTAGCAAGCAAAAATTGTAAAATACCTAATTCATCGCTACGACAATGACGCGGATTTTGCGCTGTTCTGCAATAAGATTTTTATGCAACGAGACAAATTTCTGATATTTGGGTGCCAATAGAATAATAATTCAATTATTTTACTTAACATAAAATTGAATAATGTGCATTATATCAAAAAAATTTACTCTGCTTATTTCTGAAATTTGATCCACGATTTAACCGCTGTGCATTTTCAACGAGTGGCTTTCATTGAACGCCGACATATTTCAGTGAATGCTTTCTTTCCTCTCCCAGGAGCAAGAAGTTATCTTAGTTGATTGGATGCACTCTTGTGTTTTTATTTGAAACTTTTTCGGATCCTGTGTTCGTTATATGAGCGGTACTGGTCATTGTATGTGGTATTTGCTCAGATGTCTGATAAAGACGTTTAGCTTCAAGAGTTCCTTTACACTTAACGCAGCGAATAAAGCTGAAAGTGCGAATCAGCAAATCAGAGGTAAATCGCCGGTAAGGTCGCATTACGAAAAGTAACTTAATGTAGATAATCGGAGTGTGTAGAGACCATAATGTATACATGATAAATGATGGCCAATGGCTTTGAAATGCGCCAGACAACGAAAGCAAAACCACCGTCATTGGTGCCAGAAAGAACAGCAGAAAGAAAATTGAATTGAGAACAAATGTACGAAATACCATCATTTGTATCTGAAAATTAGTTCAGTATTATCATTGCGCTATCCAACAAAGCAGCCAAATACAGAATACGTTTGGCTTTGAATTCTTTCGCCTATTTGTAGCATTTTTTGAGTGTAGGCAATTTAATCCCTACAGTTTCAGGAATCAGAGAACGAAAGCCAAAAAAGCGTTCATGGGGTGATTAACGCTTAAAATGATGGGTCAAATTTAAACTTAGATTGTTCGGGAGCCTAAGTACCGATGGAGGTTGTATGAAATTGACGCTTCCAAAATGTAGAGAATTTTTAAAGTCTTGAATACCTGATGGGTGGTGGGCAGTACAAATTTCTTTGTCAGTTGGATTTCTTTCGCAGTTTTGTACGTCATGACAGTGATCACAACCACTTCGCCAACAATAATGATTGTCAAAAATACTAAATAAATAATGCCCAATCCTTTTGTTGATTTGACACGAGAATATGTGGCAAAGGATGGCTCGTGCTGGGCTATCGTCATAATGAATGTTTGAAATTGTGACGGGGCCATATCGTCTATTACCTCTTTGAGTTCTTCCGGACTATTATGAGTGTAGTGTTTCACTATAATCGTCAGGCTCAGTACAATTAAACTTAGAATCGCATAACAAATCGCAGTCTTTCGGTATGATCCCATCCATCTAAAAATAGACATCAAAGATCTATTTTGACAGAAAAATGCTGCCAGAAAATTTCCAAATATGAGTTTGTGAGTTCAAAGCACAGAAAAAATACTGGAATTTTAGGCAATAGAACGAAATTGAAATTATTTCAAAATTCCCGTCTACTTAACCATACGTTGCTATTCTTGAAGACTGCTTAAGCGCTGAGTAATATAAAAGGTAAGCCATTGTATAAACCTGCACCAAGTTAAATCCCAGTGCAAGGGTGACATCGTAAGCGTATATCGTACCCCAATCTCCTATCAGACGTAACGGGCCAACGGAAAAATTAGCTAAACTGATTAGATGCCATAATTTTCAATGATCCAGCAGATATCTGCAGCTTTGAAACCATGAAAAAGGCTTACCCAAGAGTGGCATCACCGGAACAGGTTGCCATAGCGCCAAAACTATAACTATGGCGTAACAGGTGGTCGTTGCATTTAACAAATTTATCTTCATGCAGGTCAATATTTCCTTGGGAGTGCGATAGAAATATAAATATAGTAAATATGGGTACAAAACGGTCGAAATCAGCGCATTAGCCACAAGAATAATACGATACGTTTCGCTCAGCTTTAGTAGTTCCAAATATTGATCCATGATTATGTCTGAATAGAAAAATAGCAAAAAATTTAATAATGTGTGACCTCAATAATATGTATCTTTGATAACCAGAAGGATATGGAAGGGACGGATTTTACACACAAATTTTCCTCAACAATGGGGGGTCTCAATGTCAGAATTGGGGTGGTCCCGCCACGAAAATTGAGAAAACGTCATTTTTCAGGTTTTGGAGGGTTTCTACAAAGGAAACATCCCAGTCGCCGCTCGGATTCGGACGTGTGGTACACCAATCGTCTTCTCTCACCGAGAGGAAGCGATTGGTGTATCACACGCCCGAATCCGAGCGGCGACTGGGATGTTCCCTTTGTAAAAACTTAATTAAAAATTTATATTCAATAAATAATGTCCCATACTAGATCTTTGAAAGCGAATACTAGACTTAGTATCACAAGGCACTTTATATTTTACCCTTACGGGCGTAGATTGAATAACGGTGAGATTTAATTTCCATTAGTATAAGGCTTGCAAGACCCAACAGGACAATCAAATCACACATTGGCGCTGTATTTTGTATCGTTTTTAACTTTGTCACCAGACATATTATAATTTACCTGGAATTGCAGAATGACTGGATTTTCTGTTTCAAGACCTGACTCTCTGCTCCAAAACCCAATAGATTAATCAAATCACACATTATCGCTGTATGTTGTAACTCAGCCAATTAAATAGGGTACAATATACAACCAATGCTAATCGGCAAAAATATTTAGTCTTTTTTACCTTTTGTCAGCCTACTAGCCTGTGACACAGCCCCGGTGGCACGCTCCGAGTTAGTGCCTGTTCTCTCAGGATCGCGTATATCCGGGAGTCGATTGTATGAGATTTTTATTAAAGAAGTACGAAATGTTAACGTCAGCGTTAAAGTAAATTTTTAGTTTTTAAAGCAACCTTTTAATAATATCGTGTTCTTATTAAAGTGGAATACTTAGCAAAAACAAATTAAGTTAGTATTTAGTGTCTGCGTAGACACGTACCACTTTACACTTAATCATAGTCTTTCGGCAAAACAAAACTTAACTGTGTTTCATAAACACGAATAAGAAAATGCTGACAAAGAATTAGTCAATGCTCTTGAGCGATGTATTTTTTAACAAAGGAGGACGGCAACTTTTGAAGGCAATAATGACATGTTTGGTCTATCCAATATTTACAAAACCAACATTTACTGTATAATTTGTCCTTGTGTCCAAGCAACACATATCTTTTCGGACTCAACAAATAATTCCAAAAAAACTTGATTTTCCGAAAACTTGAACCTCGTTCCAAAATTCCCACAGCTGTGCACATAAAGTTGCAGTAGCACGGATGGTAAATTGTACTGGAAAACTTTGGATATAAGCTTTGGACACAAGTCGTAAAACATGTGCATAAATTAAGCAACACATTTACCAGTAGAAATCAATGACTTTTTTATTTCGCTCAAATTTCAAGCACTCTACCTTGAGGTCGTCTTAGGTAGACGAACAATTCGTTATAAGCGAACGGTTTCGTTAACAAACATGTCATTTTTAGGTTATGTAGAATTATGTACCGCGCTTTACGTAATATAATTTCCTTAGGGGAAGGAAATGCCGCTTCGATAATTACAAGTTACAGGAAAATGCAGACATGTCTGTGAATTACTTTTATTCCTTTAAGCTGATTAGGTGTATAGGCCAGACATAAACGCGCTCATTTAAGACACCTTATTTGAGGAGACTTTATTTACCACTGGCATAATTATTTTCTCGCATGGTAGGCTTAAACCTCAAATCTTATACATAGGCCTTCTACGTTTTCAAATTTTGAAATACTATATGAAATGATGAATGACCAACCGAATGCTTTCTAAAATGGAATACACCAAATATTTAAACCTCGGATTTGATATTGTTATTCCTATACTTCTCGTTACAACGATATTCTTTATCAGCCACGTAATTTATTGCTCCAAATTTGGTAAGAAATCTACGAAGTTAGACCGTATTTCGAATTCGTTTTTTATATTTTTGGCGAGCCGCGGATTTGGAGCGGTGTTGGCCACACCTTACCATGTGTACATGACGGCCAATTGGTCCGCAAAAGGTAAGTAAATCTTAATAGGGCAAATATTGTGTGCCTAAATTACTTTTTTGTGTCCAAAAGGTTTTGATAGGCAAATAACGTGACAGGAGCCCAAAAGATCGGAGGACAGCGTTCTTATCAGATAAAACACGAACAGCTTACATTTTAAACATAAAATCCTTGGCCCAGCAGTATTGAAGATTTGGTTATCCTATATAGTAATCCAAATTATTTCTCCGTACGGACTTAATTCAGAAAGTGACCCTCCCACCTCGATACAGAGGTGTGTGATAGCACAAAATGCTCCCCTGGACGAGACAAGACGAATGGCGAAAAAATTTTTCCGGTCAAATCCATATACGGAAAGTTATGACTCATCAAAGCTTTACACACTATATCTCATTTCTTTAACCGGCTAAAATGCATTTTTGATTTCAGAGTCTTTTCCAAGCTAATGTATTAATTATAATAATTTTTGCACCCGGGGGTTTTTTGGGCTGCTGAATCCGAATCCGGGGTCAAAAAATTATCTGGGTACCCCCGGGGTACGAAACAAAATTTTTTCTGAAATTTTCAAAATTTTTTTCAACTTTTCAAACTCAGTTCGAGCGGCCGAAGGCCGCGAGTCTCACTGACAAAGCCACTGGGGGTGTGGACATAGCCTCATGCTGCTCTACTCTCGAACAATCCTTACTCCCGAACAACAGCTGCTTGAGGGCCGAAGGCCCGAAATAATTATAATAATTTTTATAATAATTTTTCGGCAAAAATGGCCATTTTTTGGCCAAAAATTGAAATGTTGGCCACCGGACCAAAATTTTTGTGTTCTGTAGGCCCATTGGGACATTCTTAAAAAAGAAGCCCGAAAAAACGGCAGCGCAAAATAGGTTTACAGCGTAATCCGTCAAAAAGGCCACTTTTTTGGGCAAAAATGACTATTTTCGGGCCATTTTTTGAAAGATATGCAAATGTTGAAAAACAGTTTTTGAAAAACATACTCAGCATGATCGCACGAAGATTTTAAGCTATTACTTGCCCAGAAATCATCGGTGTAAGAGGTATAATGGCCATGTTATCACGCACGCAGCTTACTGGGAGGATGGTATCTATAATGACTGGGTAATTATTGTGGTTTTAGTTGACGAGTTCTATGATTTGTGAAAGCAAGGAGATAATTTGAATGATAGTGTAAACATGCGGGTATTTAAATTTTTAAAACTTGAAAATTCTTTACCACTGTTTTAAAATTTTCTTTAAGGTGGCAAAAATTACGAACCTTACGCACACCTTTGGTTAGGACTCGGTTCGACAATCCATGGATATCTAGCCACGTTTTCTGCATTATTGTTAACTTTTGAAAGATGCTTTGCATTAACCTTTCCAATCCATTATAAATCTCGCATAAGATATTGGTTTCCATGGCTTACGTTAACATGCTTTATATTATGGAGTACATTTGTCGCCTTTTATGTATTGATAGAAATTCCGCTGGATGTTGAAAAAGGTTGGTTTGTGTTTGACATGAAAAACAAGGTTTTTATTCATCCGTTTCTTGAATGAAAATAAATTTGTAGTAATTTTATATGAGTAGAGGTTTTTTATGAGTAGTAGCGAGTTAGTGTCGTTAGTTTCTCCTCATGGATACCTGTCGAACTACACCTCACACTCCTTTAATGGAGTTAGCATAAATGCGTGTGACTGTAGTTTTACCCTTATTGGACCTATTTGGATGAACCTAGTTCGAAACATGCCAGTAATTTGAATCATTGCGGTCGAAAACCCCTATGTGTCCAAAGTTCGTGGAGTTATACGATTTGGGTCAGCTTCGACGTCTCTCTCACAGAATGCAACCGACTAGCAGCGGCAGTGCCTTATCTCAATCCAGTGGCGCAACCAGAATTTTTTTTTGGGGGGGGTACGTTTTAGTGGAAATGGCCATTTTTGGGGGGGGGGTACCGCGTGGAGGGCGCGACCAACTTTTGGATTTTGGGGGGGGGGGGTACCGGACCAAATTTTTGCCCAAATTTGCACTGATTTACACTCATTTTTTCAAATTTTCCCATTTTGGGGGGGTACGTACCCCCGGTACCCCCCCTGGTTGCGCTAGTGTCTCAATCATACTTCGCCCGTCACAGCGCCGTTCGCATCTCTGGACTATACCCATTGCAAAGCATTGTTCGAGGGAAGAAGTAAGAAAGCTCACTCCGTTTCATGCTAGCGAGGTCCCAGTCGTCTTCTTTTGGCAAAATCTGACACCTCACTCGACAGGAACGGAGCTAATTGGGGTCGACCCTTTAAGCAATCTCTTGTTCGATCTGTTTTAAACTTAGGGCCTCGCTTAAGTTGTAACGGCTGGGATTCGGAATCGAAAACACGGGTCGAAAACACCTATGCATGTATGGGAGATAGGAGACTCACTTGCAGAATGCAAGCAACTACTTATACGAATTACAAACTTAGGTCGGCCAATCCTAGGAAACGTCGATTTCTAAATTTGGTGGTCACTGATATACAGAATTGAAAGCGAGTTTTTACTCGCGTCCTGTCAACATATATCCTTATTAAATTATCACTTAATCTAGTTCGCAGTTGTCAATATATGGCGTGCGTACTACACACGTATCGCTTCTTGGTGCCCCAATCAGCAAAATTTGGCGTAGCTGCATTAAACGTATTAGGAAGTTGTTATTTGATATGTGCAATGAAACGGAATAACAGCGAAAAACTGGTACGGTTTTAAAAATTCTTTTTTTCACAATTACTGATGTTTTACTACTACCGCCAATATTTTCACATTATTATTAGGTTGGAAACAAAGTTTTCAGACTGGGCACAGGGTTTTTGACCGGAAAATCGAGTGTCCGGAAATTTTGCCGATTTCACCTATATAGGGGATTTTTGATGTGGGGAATCCGAATTTGAGGTCAGATTTTAGTTGGTCCTGCTACGAAAATTGAGAAAACCGCTATTTTCTTCAAAAAGTGGCCATTTTTGGCCAAAAATGGCCCAAAAATGCCCATTTTTGACGTGATACGAAAAAACCAATTGCAGATTCGGAATCAGCGCATCAAAATACCCTAAAAACATGTTTCAGAAAACGTTTCCATATTTAAAAAAAAATCGATTTTTTTCGAAAACCATGTGGTCCCCCTATCGTTAAAAAAATCAAATTTCGGAAAACATGTATTTAGGGGTATTTTGATGCGCTGATTCCGAATCTGCAATTGGTTTTTTCGTATCGCGTCAAAAATGGGCATTTTTGGGCCATTTTGGCCAAAAATGGCCATTTTTTGAAGAAAATAGCGGTTTTCTCAATTTTCGTGACGGGACCAACTAAAATCTGACCTCAAATTCGGATTCTCCGCATCAAAAAACCCCTATATAGGTGAAATCGGCAAAATTCCCGGACCCTCAATTTTCCGGTCAAAAAACCCCTGTTCCCAGTCTGAAAACTTTGTTTCCAACCTAATACAAGCACAAGTACAAACAAATACTTTCTTCTTTACAAATGCTTTAACACATGATTGGAGGCAGTACACATGAAGCCTTCGCTTCTGTTATTTAGGGGAAACTAGGGACACTCTTTAATTTCACTATAGTACAATTCCTTCTAAGGGCATACTTTTAGACTTTCGGCCAGTCTTAGGTTTAGGCATATACTTCCGCCTTAAAATTTCAAGCGTCGGTCTTCAAGTGTAGGGCCTCTAACGTTACTGCTACAAAGAGAGATTATACTTATTGCTTATTTTTATAATTATAGAAAAATGATGTCGTCAAATTTACTATAACCATTGACATATTTTTGGATGTTATTCCAATATTTGCGAATTTCATATTCACTGTGGTAAGCCAGAAAAATAGTATTATGACAGTAAGCACTTCTTTCCACTGAAATATTTGGAAAATGATATTGCTAATAAATACTGAGCTAATGAATAAGATAGAAAAAATAAGGTTATGGCTAATGCACTCTGAGCTTATCGTATGTAAAAGTTGTACGTTTAATTTAGCACTTTTGGAAATGTTCCAGCATCATCACAATCATGACACTCTTTTCGAAATTTCGCTACTATTAATATATGAAGTACTATCTAAAATATTACAACAAAGCTTTTCCTTTCCATATGTTTGTAGGACTCAAATTTTTCTGCAATTCCAAGTTATTAGTAGTTGCTAAATAAATCGAGTTATAGATCACCGGCTTCTCGCCAATAGTTTATATTGGTCAGCTAACAATTGTTCTCGCATTCCTCAACGTTACCGTTTGTTCAATTTACTATTCGTGGCGATTGACGAGAAAAACGAATGAATTTTGGCTAAAAATCTGCCGTGTCGAGCAAGTTTCTCCAGCAAATACAGCAACATAAACAACCGCTGCCGTGAAATTATTTTTCTTACAAGCGAATGTTTACTGCCAAGGATTATAATAAAATTGAGATAAAACTTTGTGATATTATTTAGAGTATTTATAAAGCAATTTTCAAACTGAATCTGTTGAGTTGATTAAAAACAGATGCCTCGTGAATCTTAAATGCGTTAAACGTTTTTAGACATTAAAATACCTTGAATAGAAACCACCAACAAAGTAATTATGCAATCTTAAACAACAAAGCAATGAATGCAAGCAAGATGTAATAGAGTCAGACTACGATAATATAGACTCATTTATCTAAACAATCTATATCTGTTTGTCCTGAAGGTTCTGCAGTTGACGTTCAAATGAACAGTTGGTCCCGTAGTAAAGTTCCTTAGAATGGAAAGGCACTGTGTGGCTAGCTTGGAAGAGCAGATTGGAAAAGAGAAACGCACAAGAGAGAATCACAAGGCAGACAGTCAGCGCCCTTCCCATCTAAGAAACTTCGCTGCGGGACCTACCGTCCATTTGAACGTCACTTACAGAACAGTCAGGACAAAGAGATATTAACAAAAATCTATATTGAACTGAATATCGAACTGTATATTATCGATCTACTTTTATGGACCGAGCACAAAGCAAATTTGTGAGCAATTAATCTCTAAAAAATTATAGATTTAGAAAACTTGGACGAGGTAAATCTTAAAAAATTTTCGAAAATTAAGCAATTGCATAGAAGAAAACGAGTGGTGATTAGGGCTGGAGGCAACACTAGAAAAACTGATCCAAAAACCGATCCGTGTAAATTTTTGTTAATAAATTGTATGACATGGGTTTAAAGTTCTTTGCTTATCGGTAGTTCTCAAAAAATTGAGATACAAATCCTTATAGTAAGTTGAAGCAAAACTTTCTCCGTCTGTCACGTGACAGACGGAGAAAGTTTTTCAGGTCAGAAACCGTGACCATTTTCGGAAATGCATTTTAGGGTAATTTTTAGCGGGGAATTCGAATTTGAGATCAAAATTTAGCTAAAATGTAGACAAATTTAGACAAAATGTACCTATTTTTGTCTGTGAGTGACCTATTTTTGGGTAATTTTTTGCGGGGAATCTGAATTTGAGGTCAAAATTTAGCTAAAATGTAGACATTTCCGTGAGTTATTTTGTCCAAAATTTTTCAAAGGTCATTCTTACCAGTGTGTTTTCTCCGTGAGTTATTTTGTCCAAAATTTTTCAAAGGTCATTCTTACCAGTGTGTTTTCTCCGTGAGTTATTTTGTCCAAAATTTTTCCGAGGTCATTCTTACCAGTGTGTTTTCTCCGTGACTTATTTTTCCAGTCACTTTGGGCAGGTGCATTTTATCCAGTGCAGACAAGTCAGTCAGAGACACAAGTCAGTTTAGAAACACAAGTCAGTTAGAGACACAAGTCAGTCAGAGACACAAATTAATCTGACGCACAAATCAGACAGAAGGAGCGGCCGAAGGCCGCGACTGTCGACCTCACCCTGACCATATCTTGCCCCATAAATATTGCGAGGCGCCGCAGGCGACGAGCCAGTCCTGTGGTCGGGCGCGGAGCGCCCGACCCTCCCCCTTGGAATGTGAGGGAACTTAGAACATATACTCCCGAACAACCCTTACTTCCGAACAACCCTTACTCCCGAACAACAGCTGCTTGAGGGCCGAAGGCCCGAAATAGTCTCATGCTGCTCTACTCCCGAACAACCCAATCTGACTGATGGCGGTGCGCGAAGCGCCGCGGATGCACGCTAACCGCTTCCTAGCGGGGGTGGAGCCGCTTCGCGGCTCCACCCCCGCTAGTATACTTTGGTTTTACAGGCTGTGCTCATCCTAGGATCTAGAACAGTTCGCCAACTGGATTTGTCGCATATAGGATTTTTCGCTAACTCACTTTAAAATGGTCATTTCGCCAACTCTTTATAATAACGGTCATTCAGCTTAAACCTAAAATAAGTCTCGATTGGGACTGAGCCTAAAAAGCCTAAAAGAACGGTTATTCAGCCTAAAATAACGATTAAAATAAGGAGTTAGCGAAAAATTCATTTTAAAGGGAGACCCGACCCGCTCCGCGTCTCTACGATACAATAATTTATACGCCGAAAAGGAATCTCCGGATGTTTATATCTTCAAAGATTGGATACCACACGCCGTTTACATTGGCCGATTATTGAACTTTTTAGGTGCACTTTTTTATTGCACTTTTTATGAAGGTCAGATGCCGTCCCGGGAGGAAGTTTTGTTTGACTCTGATCATACCTGAGGAATTTAATTTATGCAGTAAGATTTTGTACTCTGAGAAAAGATGGACGCTGAAATCATAAATTATGATTTCAGCTTTCACAAATTATGAGTTGACTCCGGCAAACGTGAAAAATTGAATGACTTCAAATAAAATGTTTTGCATGAAAATTGTTTATTCTCCGGAAAGGTTTTATAGCATTTATAACTAGTTTTTTAGCTTTGATATAAGCGCAAAATTATTTATTTGACCAAGTAAAATAAAAAATTTTAAGCGGTGGTGTATTTGAAAATAGCCGAAAAATAGCCGATTCTGATCATAATGGTGGTATTTCAGGCAGAAGACTTCAAATTTTATCCAAGCCGGAGATCAAAAGCAAAATTTGGCTTCAAAGTACCATAACAACAGGAATGAAAACTGAAGATGACATCTGGCAAAGTATGAAGCAGGAATCTCAGGATGCGAAGGAGAGAAAAACATCTTTAAAATGTGGCCAGGGTAGAAGGACATTTGAAGTACTGGAAACTGAGAGTCAAAAATTAAAACAGATGAAATAACAGAAATACTGCCAGAGGTGAAAAGATCAAACAATAGTCAACATCAAACGCCTAACACCGCTCATCCACCAGAGTCCTACCGATGAAGACACCAAAAGTAGACTGCAGAGAAAGGCAGTCAAAGCCTTCTTCCGGCTTCTAGCTTTGATATAAGCGCAAAATTATTTATTTGACCAAGTAAAATAAAAAATTTTAAGCGGTGGTGTATTTGAAAATTGCTGAAAAAGTGGCGATTCTGATCATAATCAGTGTTGTCACTTTTTCAAAAGTCACCTCCGCCTCCGGGCAATTTTTCGAGCGTCGCCTCCGCCTGAGGAGTCCGACGGCCGGAGGCGCAACTTTGTTTTTGGGACACTTGCACGAGATGCCTTGCTGCGCGAGATCTCAACTTCCATATTGGGCTATCTGGGGTACCCAAAGGTTGGGTTGGGCCACCCTTATATATAAGGGCATACTTTAAGCGTAAGCCAATATTTGGCCATATAGTAATCAGGAGACTGATCTCTGAGTACTAGTATTCAGGATTTGGGACATTCCTTATTTGGCATCTCGCGCAGGGCCAGTAAGGGCAAGGTTGCTTACAGTCCAATTCTAAGCAACATTGCTATTGGTTCCTCTGCGCGAGACGCCCAAATAATAATAAAAAATAGACTCTTTTTTCTCATAACCGTACTGGAAACTGTAAGTCAAAAACTGAAACGGATGAAATAACAGAAATACTGCCAGAGGTGAAAAGATCAAAGATTAGTCAACATCAAATGCCTAACACCGCTGGATGCATGAATGGAAAAACATCAATCAAAAAAGGCATGGTGCAACACCGTTTCCGACACCTTTGTTTATGAGTAACCCAAGGTGCATCTAGTGCAAGACAACCAATAATGCCAATAAACACAGCATTGACAACTATTGGAGGTCAACTATCAGCAAGCTCAAATAGTGATGTGAGGGCTTTACCTCAGATTCGAGATTGAAGGTTTGAGTGTTCAAGATTATAATTTTGTATCAAGAAGGAACAAAAATAAAAAACAAAGTAAACATCCTCCCAGTAAGCTAGCCCTGTGATTCCGTCCGTGACCTGGCTGTTAGACCACTTGCACCGTTTATTTCTGGGCAAGTGATAGCTTAAAATGTTCGTATAGACGAGCTAGCATGTTTTTCAAAAAATGTAGACCAAAATGTAGACAAAATTTTGTCGGTTACCTTTTTGTCATTTTTTGAGGATTCTTTCACAATTAATATCTTTTTAGATGATTCTTTGATCAATTTCAGTACAATTCATTCACCTATTTTGCACTTTGTATCTGTGGACAACGTTTTATGTGTCCTGTCGCGTTTCCTAAACTTTTTGTACGGAAATTGGGTTCTCTGTCTTTCTTCCACAGAGTGGCTGTTGGTTCTCTCCCTCTGCAAATTGATACCATCTTTTATTTTTATCATCATATTTGTGTGGGCTCAGACTATACACTTTTATTCAACCTAACTGTATAAAAGTCCAACAAGTTTAAAGAACGCATCGGGCAGGAACTAGAAACAGTTGGTGTTGGCTGCGCATATGAATAAGTGTTGCAATTGATTATAATGAGGTGACATTGTGTAAAATAGAAACTGAATAGCCGTTTCGTACCATCGGATAACGGTAGAATTTAGTCTTTTTATTTATTTTATTATTTAAATGAATTGAACGGTGACTGAAACATGCATTTTTAAGAATTTTGGAAAAATTAGATAATAATCAAATGCGATAATTGAGTTTGACCAAAAGTTCAACGTTCTTAATTTGCTATGAATTTTTCAGAATGGTCGAGGAGCCGCTTTCGGTCCTACACGTGCTATCAATTACTGCCGTAATCACAACAATATCTCTGTTCTTTTGTGGCATGTAAGATTTTACAAGATTGATGCGCCCCGGCTTCACCGCGAATTCGGGGTCGACGCCTTGTAATCTTGGAAATCCAGAATTTTCCCAGGGTCACAATTCAGTTTGGGATTTAGGAGCTATAGATTATGGCGCGTTAGGAAGTCATTTTGAACCCTAATCAAAGATCCTGGCGGGACCTAGTAGTTCGAGATCAGCAGACCGAGGGCTCTCTTTTCGATACGAGCAGCGCAAAGGGGTCAAGCCGCTAGTAGCTTTTTTTCGATACAAGGCAGAGGGTGACTAACAAAGAGTAACTAACGGGCGGTAGTGTCGTAGGTAGAACGAATTTAATACGTATCATTTTTAGTCCAATATGTTTGCAAATTTGGCGGAGGAAAAGTACCGAGGACATCACTGGGTTTCCATTCATCATGGGATTTCTCGTGTGAGATTTTGCCAATTATCTCTTTGTGGAAATCTGTGAATATGTCTAAAATATGACTCGTTCATTAATAAACTTTTTTCACTACACCCTTGCTTTTTAGAGCTTGTTTATATAGAGTATATAGTTTAAAAAAAGTGGGTAGTAAGAGATTAAACAGTATAGTATATCTACTGTAGAATTTTTCTGTATACGTGTCTGGCCTTAAATAAAAAGTAAAAGTAAAAATAATATAAAAGTCTATAAATTGCAGCGGGACGTTTTGGCTCCGTTACGGATTATTAAAGCTGGATCTCACAATGATTACCGTTAACATGGTCGGGATGGCGTTCATGTTTCTCTATTTAATGATTTATGTGTATTATACGAAATCAAAGGTTAGTTTTCATTTGAAATTCGGATCGTTGTTGAGCATTCTCATTTATCGAACTCTTTCAGGCATTAATTCTATTCGAACTTATTGTTGTATTCGGGATAATATGCACAATGTTGGTTCTGGTGAAAATCTATGGAATGGCAATAATCAACCTGCTCGGATTTGCTTGTATGACATTCACCATTATTAATTTTGGGGCGCCTTTAGCGGGAGTGGTTAGTTATTTTGACTCACTCTATACTCAAATATTACTTGAAATCAACGATGTCAAGATCTTTGGAAAACAATAAAATAGTTGAAAATTATAGCTTGCTTTTTAATCTGATCACTGCTTCTGGAACATTCTAGAAGACGAGTAATGACTCATAGATATTTGAAATCCTCGCCAATAACTTTCAACTTTTAGGCGGTGGTGTTCAAAAAGAAGACTTGTGAGAATCTCCCCCTCCCGCTCTGCACTGCCACTCTGTTGTAAGCTTCATTGACACAGGATGTGCGCCTGAAGATTAATTTAAATTTTAGAGTCTCTGCGCAATGGTGTCTATATGGTTGTCTGACGCATGACATCTATATTACGGTAAGGTTTATAAAAACAAATAAGTTGCCACTTTATGCTTTCCTAAGTTTCATCTTCCTTTCATTTTCCCTGTTCTTAAGCATTCATTTCCTAAGTTTTCTAAATAGCGAACACAACATCTTATATAGTATTTGTTTGCAGTTGAAGTAGTATTTGGTTGTATACAGCCCATAAACGCACGGATAAGGCTCGTTGCTCTATCGGAGTTTCAGATCCTGGATTTCATAGATATAGAAGGAACCGAGCCCTCACTGTTTAACCCTTTCCCTGGTTCATCCTTTTACCTAAGCCCAGGTGGCGGTGGCACCAGTGCTGCTAAAACTATAAGGATATAAACTATCGTAAATCCTCTAATTACTCACCCGAGTGACTTTTTATTTCGTAACGGTTTTCTGTAGCCACGGCAAATTTCGAAGTAATTTTTGAGGGCGATATATTTTTTTTAACTTGTTAAACTAACGTTCTACACGAATTTGCACATAGTTTTGGATAAGGTGGCTAGGGCTTCGAACGGGGTCAAACCAGTGAGTGAATACTCATACATGGGCTGACTAATATGAGGGGGAGAGTAATTAGAGGATTTACGGTAAAAATTTAATATATTATGCGTAATTTAGATTACGAACAGTGCTGGCGTTCTACTAGCTTTGTTACAAATATCATTATTTCTGGTGTTTCCTCGAATTCCTGGAGGAAGAGCTCCATTTGGTCGATGCTGTCGGTGTATAAATGGCCTTGAACGTGCTGATAAATCAGGTTAGCGTATTATAGAATGTGAATAATAATTACAAATGTATATTCTGTATTGCTTTGTAAACAGTCAGCATTTGCAATAATCAAAATATGCCCATATGGCATATATTTGATATCATCAACAGAATTTTTAAAATAACAATCCAAATCATTTCAGATTTTCCCAGTGATACCTCGCACATAAGAAATAGTGTATGTTGCTCGACTCAGCTTGTAGAAGATGGAGAAACAAGCAAATAAAAACACGGAGGATGTCGGAAATAAGAATAAAATTGAGTGAAATTTATTGCATAATGCATCCTCCTTATGAATTCACCCATTGAATTCATACCTCTTATAGTCTGCACATAATAAACAGAACCCATCATCATATCTCACAAATAAATCTTACAAAATAATCATATCGTTCAAAACAAAAACAGTATGATTGCTCTCATAAACAGATCAACCATTCAGGTTATTTTCATATCAAAAATCGCTATAGAGCGAAATCTCTACATATAATCGACCTAATGTACGCCGTAGGAGATATTGTTATGAAACGGGACCAGACCCTATTTGAATAAAACAATGCGAAATATATTTTGAGTCAACATTGTGCGTGTATTTTTAGTGTATACTGTATTTATACATATCTCTGCTTTCATGGGGGAAAAGCTATTTGTCGAATTGGTCTTCCCAAACACGTCATATAATTTCATCTTTTGAACATCTTGATGACTTTCTCAAGATGCCCGCTTTCTCCAAGCCATTTGAATAAACCACTACCGTATTCCCTGTATGAGAAAAGTTCAAATATGACCCCGGATTTGGATTCAGCGGGGCCGACTTACTATGTAGGGGTTTCTTCATATTGACTCTAAATACCTTATAAAGCCTAAAAAATCATTCTTAATTCTTATTCAAAGCTCATTTTGGTCACAATTTTGGCCGAAACTATAGTTAAAAGCTGAGAATTAGAAGCTATAGATATTGCGAGGGGTATTTTAAATACTGGTTAATCGATTTTGGAACGGTTTGATGGAAAACGTCAAGGAAATGGTGGCAAACCTTTGAGAAGGTAAGCAAACAAAAGCTCTCCAATTACCTGCGCACCGGTGAGCGCGAAAATTCCCACTAGTCTCCTAAGGGATTAGGAAAACTCAGTATTCTGTTCTTGGACAGGTTTTGAAACAACATTTCTCTTCGTGTTACTTAGCTGCTTTTTCAAAAAATTGTCCCGCACCGAAATGCAAATCTGAAAATATCAGCCAGCTGGCCTGCGTCCAGCAGATTTGATTCCCATCCTTCCCTTAGGGTGATGCCTTACTTTAGACATAAACTTAACTTCACTAGGTCAAGTTGGACATAACCTATGGTATTTGTTTCCATTTCGGAAATAAAAATGACTTTTCTTTCAACCATCCATAACTCAAAACGAAACTTCATATAATTTCAGACATTGTGCGATTGTATCAACCTCTTCTTCGAGAACTGACAAAAGAAAACTATGGCGTTGGAATATCAGAGTCGTATGATCCATGTTTTGCCACAGGTTTTCTTAGTTCTTTTTATTTTTTGCATCTCTGCAATAAAAGAAAGTTTTTAGCTGGATTTTTGCGAAATTTATACAAGTTTACGGAGATTTGAACATGATTAAGTTGGAAATTTAAACGATAATAAGCTGAATTTGAGCCGGACTAAGGCGCTACACAGCGTAAATTTTCTATTTTACATTTTGGCTTACATTTTTATAATTCAATTTGTTCCATTTCTAATTCCAAAAGTTATCGCTAAGTATTTTTTTTAATTTAATTCCATTTTCTATCTCTAATCCAAAATGTGACTAAAATATGGCTAAGTTTCTATTATTTCGCACCATCAATCACCGGACCCAACATGAACTTCTGGGAAAGGACATTGAACTTTCATTCTTTTGTGCAGGAATATTCCAAGAAAGAGATAAAATCTACTCAATAGAGGTAGGATTTTTAACGTCCAAACCACAAACTACAAATTCGCAACTTTTGCATACTCGCTGCGAAATAAATTTGATTCCATTTGGTTATTCCGTTGGTTTTACAACGTCTATAGAAATATATATGGTAAATTTTTCAAGAATCATTTTATGCGAAAGCATTTTCTATCGAAATCTTAAACGCTTAAAAATGAAATATTTGGGGAAAATTTAACAACAGCAGTGATTTTTGTCACCTTTGAAAAAACTCTTCAAAAAATTTTTTAATGGGTTACTGCCATTGTGGATGTGTTGGAAAATAGTTTCTTCTCCAAAATGTACGAGAACGATTCGCTGTTAAACTAATAATAGACAAAAATGGAAATTCTTAGAGAATCCAGTGATAACTGAAATTTTCAGCAACAATATTTCAACGATGCTTACGGCCCCGAATTCCCGAGTCTTTTGTCCATCGCAAAAAAGCGTTACGCTTTGCTTCGTGAACGGGAACGAATTCTTCGAACTTCCCAGACCTTTGTCCAACAAAATCATCCACATTGGTGGAATTGCAACAGGAGTGTTGGAGAAAGCACCGGCTAAGAAGGTCACGCTCTCCCCCGAGATCCAAACAATATTACACATTAGAGATGTATATGTGTACTGTAACCTATGTAACACTGTGTAGACCAAATATGCGGGAGAAAGTTGAATAATTTTTAACAATGTTTCATTAGTATTTCATTGACAATAATAAAGCAACGCACCGATAAAATTGAATACAGTCTACCATTCAAAGTTTTCCCGGCTATAAAGTAACCGGAAACATCACCGGTCATGTTTTTTCTTACTGAAAATTTTCTTTTATTTGCTGCATAAACAATCTCCTCAGTAGCTTATGCTGAACAACGCCCTATAAATCGCTAAACATTCTTCAGGTTAGACTTAATCGGCATGAGTATTAGGTTTAATCCGAACCATATGTATTAGCATAGGCTGCCCGTGCACCACTAGCGCAGCTAGGGGGCACATCTTTAGGCCGTGCACTCCTTTAGGCACTATCGAAATTTTCCTTATTTGGCCATCTCGTGCAGGAGCCCCATTCACAAAATTGCTTGGCATGCTAGTCTAAATAAATTTGCAATTGGAACCCCTTCATGAGATGCTTAATTAGGAGAAATCCCGATTTAGTGCCTAAAAGGTGTCTACAATCCCAGTGACTACCACGAGACCTCATATAGAAGAGCGAGAACATCTGTTTTTCTCTCTTTACCACACAAATCTTCTGATGCGAATACAACGACAGACATATGAGAGTTAGCTCTTCTAGCTGTCTTTTTCCCGTCTGCACTGTTCTAGTTGATATAAACACGCTTACCAGGGCTGCATCCGCTCAGGTCTTAAACCCCGAAGTCTCCCATCTTTTCAAATTTCGAAATATTATAGGAAAATTACGCTGAATACTTCCAATGACTTTCCTTTCTCAGTTCTTTCTAAGAAATCCATTGGGGACCAGTACAATATTGAATGAGAAGTTGCCTTTCACTACGCAAAAAATTTACGATAAATTCTTCGAAAGAAATTTCCTATTAAATGGAATACACCCGTATACTAACGAGAATACAATTGTTTGACAGTGTCAGTGCAATGTTAGATGAGAAGTTATGATTTGGTTATAGCGGACGAAGGAAAAATAATTCTTCGCGTCAATAAGCGTATCATAGCGACCGTTTGCTTTGATACACAAATTTTCAGACAACTTTTCTCTCTCTCAGACAATTATTTTCTCCTATGAAAAGGTTTAAACTGAAATCTTAAAGCTTAAAAATTTGAAATATTATGATGAATACTTCAAACTCCTTCTGAAATGGAATGCATCAAATATTTTACCCTCGGATTTAGCATTACAATTGCATTGAACGTCACAAATATTTACCCAAATATTTGAACTTATATCGAATTTTCGCCAGCAAAACATATTTTTATTTTAGAACAAAAAGTGTTTAGAAACAAACTAAAAGTGTTTAGAACAAAAAGAGCACTGGTGCATTAACATCATCACTGTTTCAAATAAAAATTCAAACAGATTAACGTCGATTATAAATCACCCTATAACACTAAACATAAATACAAATCCATAAAAACAGATTTGTAAGTAAACCGGGTACATTTTTGGTCAATGACTGAAATAAAAATAATATTCTGATACAGTAAAACAAGCGCTTCAAATATTTTCCGAACGTTGAAATGTATTTTAAGTAAGGGAGCAGGTTTTTGGTTTTGCTAGCAACTATCAGAACTTAAAGCAAATAATGTCAACATGGCAATATAGCAGAAACAAGGATATTACAATAACAAAAATAACAGGGTTAGTGTTTCGGACAAACATGTTTATATGGTTTAATTCACTTGACCTCCGACCTTCTGTTACGCATATATAAAAGGATGTACTCTCATTCAACACCAAATCAACCATTCAGATCTTTCTAATCACTAACCAATCAACTTTTCCAAGAACTAACATGCAGTCCAAGATCGTCATCCTGGTGTTTCTGATCCCCGTTACGTTATGTGTCCATTGTGGACGCAAAAGTAGTCCTGGGAAACTAAACTAGTGTAAATAGATACTGTAAGAACTTTAATAAGGCTTATTAGGGCTATCAAGTACCTATTAGGAGCTAAGAACAACCACTTTAAGAACATGTGTAAACCTATCAATGCTTCAACATTTTAGATGCTGCTCAGATGACGCTCCAGTCATACAGTGACGGACAAAAGTTAGTTCCAATTTTTATTTTGTCCATAACTTTTTTTCTAATGTACTATTTTTTGATCTGTAAAAAGTATGTTATACTTCAGAATGTATCTCGTCTGACATCTTTTAGCGTTTTTCAAATTTTTCATTTTTTGCGCCAAAATCGCCTTTTTAAGAAAACTGCCAAAAATGGAATTTTCTAGAAAGTTCTTTTTTCACAAATCTGAAACCGCTATCTTGTGCAGCATAAAAAGTTGGGTATACCCTGTAAATTTCACATTTTTTCGTTAGGTAGAAAAAAGTTATGGATGTCTAAAGTTGCGATTTTTCGGTCAAAAATGGCAAAATGCTAAATTTTGACCGAAAAATCGCAACTTTAGACATCCATAACTTTTTTCTACCTAACGAAAAAATGTGAAATTTACAGGGTATACCCAACTTTTTATGCTGAACAAGATAGCGGTTTCAGATTTGTGAAAAAAGAACTTTCTAGAAAATTCCATTTTTGGCAGTTTTCTTAAAAAGGCGATTTTGGCGCAAAAAATGAAAAATTTGAAAAACGCTAAAAACGTCACACGAGATACATTCTGAAGTATAACATACTTTTTACAGATAAAAAAATAGTATATTAGAAAAAAGTTATGGACCGTTATTGTCCGTCACTGTATGTATCGACCTTAACATTGTCGAAAATTGTGGTCCGAGCTCTGCATGTGTTGTCAATTTGGGCTGATTGCTGAAGATTCAAGGCACGAAAGTGCCTTGAATTTAAAGTGTTTTTAAGAGGTAAATACCCAGTTAAGCCCCCCCCCCTCAGTTCCGCCCCTATTCCGCTCCTGTATAAACTTAAAATGGCCATAACTTTTGATGCACTCAAGCTTAAGCTTTAAGTTTAGGCTTAAAATGTTCCTCGGCTCCCGTACAAGGATTTAGGCTTGGGCCCCCGAACAATATGGGGCCTAGGGGACTTAATCTTAGGCTTAAACTCCCGAACAATTCTTTTTTTTTCGTAAAATAGCCATAACTTATACGATACACTCAAGCTTAAGCTTTAAGTTTGTTATTAAAATGTTGGGCTTTTCTCTAAGGAACATTTTAAGACCAAACTTAAAGCTTAAGCTTGAGTGTAACAAAAGTTATGGCCATTTTAAGGTTATACAGGGGCGGAATAGGGGGGGGGACGGAACTAAGAGAGGGCGTAAAAGTACTCCAGTCTTTTAAGATGGTTTTATATTTTGACTCATTACGTATACTAATGAGGGTACAACTGTGAGACAATGTTAGAAGAAATAATATTTCTGAATGATAAATAGTTCTTTGTCAGCGTATCATAGCGACCATTTGCATTTCGCATCATAAATTTTTCAGATAAGTCTGGCTTTGATTTCCCCTTAACACCTCTGGCTCAATTACTTCCTACCTGCAAGTTTTTAACTTAAATTCGGATGAATACTTCAAACCAAATTCCTTCCGATATGGAATACGCCAAATATTTAACCCTGGGATTTAGCATCACAATTGCAGTATTTAATGTCACGACAATATTCTTCACTTTTTATCTAATTTATTGTTCAAAATTTGACAAGAAAACTACGAAATTAGACCGTATTTCGAATTCGTTTTTCATATTTTTGGCCAGTCGCGGTTTTGGAGCGATATTAGCCACACCTTATAATGTGTATCTGGCCGCCTATTGGTCAGCAAAAGGTTTGTTATCAGTAAACGTATTTAAAACGCGGTGTGATTTACCCACACTGTTTTCTTCAATATAAGATATATTCATCCGGTTCATAAATGAATGAATAGATTTTATATCTTGTGATCCAGATCACAGATTTTTATGAGTGGTAGCGCATTGGACTGTAGATTTCCCAAAAATAATCAGATTTGAAATTCAAAATTTGAATTCGCTCTAAAACGAAAAACGTGCTTTTAAGGATTTCGAGTAGAGAAAGGATATTCTTTTAAGATTTAGAATAAATTTTAGAATAGTGTATTTAGACCACTGAACTCTAGTCCAGTATTATTTTCGCATTTTGGCTTATGGAGATCACTCTAAGAAGCCCTGTACATACTTTTCGGCATTTTTGTCCATTAAAAACCGACATTATTCAGTTGTTGACCCCAAGGCAGTTACAGGAGTCTTGCTAAATTTGAAATGAAATTTGAAAATTCCTAACCCCCGTTATACACATTTTCTTTCAGCTGGCTTGAATTACGAACCTTACGCTCACCTTTGGTTAGGTGAGTAATTATATTTCAGTCTCAAATGTAATTGAAGTTGTAAATATAGGTCTCGGGATGCTAATTCATGTGTTTTTATCCACGTTGTCTGCGTTATTGTTAACACTTGAACGATGCTTTGCATTAACCTTTCCAATGCGCTTCAACTCTCTCTCGAAATGGTTCCCAAGGATTGCGTTAGCCTGCTTTACCTTGTATAGTATATTTCTCGCCTTTAATGTACTTAGAGAAGTTCCGCTGGATGTTGAAAAAAGTTGGTTTACGTTTGACATAGAAAATCAAAGATTTCTGTCTTTTATTTGATTATTTATTAATGAAAACTATTTTATAAAAATTTCTATTCTTTTATTCCCGCCCTGTCAACAAATAATATATCCTTGATTAACTAATTTAGCGCGCAATTGTCAATCTGCAACGTGTGTATTACTCAAGTTTCGCTTCTTGCTGCCTCAATACGCAAGATTTGGCATGGGTGGTTTGAATGTTTTGGGAAGTTGTTATTTAATGTTTGCAATAAAACGGAATAACAGCGAAAAACTGGTATGGTTTTAAACAAATTTTATTCTCTCACAATTACTGATAAACTCGACTACTATAGTTCGTCCTTGACTGTAGTTAGGAAGGTTCTAAATATAATTGTTCCACTCTACCTAAATCGCGACCGATTGGGAAGGGATCAAAATCCCCCGGTCATATTACCCCCAGTGACGGTTTTCACTGGGGGAATATGACCGGGGGGATTTTGACCTAGTCTCGCTACCGTCTTTTCTGAATCTCAAAACTCCGTTTTGAGACTCAAAATTCCAATACAAAAATTTCGTAATTTTATTTTAATAATTATAGAAGAATGACGTCGTAAAATTTACTATAACTATGGACATGTTCTTGGATGTTATTCCAATATTCACGAATAGTATATTCATAACGGTAAGTGAGAAAAAAATAAGCTTGTCCCTAAATAATAAGCGGCGACCGCGAACGGTTCTGGTGTCTCTCTGTGGATAACCGGTTCCGGACGTTCCCGTCGTTGGCCAGGAGCGTGTGATAGCTCATTCGATTACCCTGAATGTGCTGAGTGGGAAACTTGTCAGAACCAAAATGTGAATATTTGAATTTGCGCCAAAACACAAAAACGAGTTTTTAAGGGTTTCGGCTTTACGAAGTGATATTTTTTATGTTCCCAATCGATTTGCGAGGCAATTCTGGACCACTTTGCTTTTTACACTTTTCGATTTGGCCCATTTTTGAAATTTTTTTGAAAAAAGCCACTTTCTGGCTAAAAAATAACATTTTTTGATGCAAGGTGCCTACGGGTCTAATTTTTTGTACCCGGGATCCCGAATCTGACGTCAGATTCGAGATTTGTTCTCACGAGGTCGTGTTATTCACACCAGATCTCTTACGAGGTTAGAACTTTCCCGGGCGAGATGTTACTAACGGGCGGGCTGTTGCTTGGTACAAAACAGTTTTCCGACTATAGTAGGGCCCCCTCTCCCACTGTTTTAACCGCGGCGTAGCCCGTGTCGCTTTCCCTAGTAGCATCATGAAGCGTCGCTCAGTATAAGTTGCGCTTTCAGTTTCGGTGGGTAGCATATTTTCATTTTTTAATTATGACGTCTTAAAAAAGTTCACTAAAATTTTGCATTTTTTGAAAATCGGACTTATTTTCAATTTACCTTTAAAATTGCAGAAAAATGCGCGTTATTGCAAATTTGACGTTTCGTTTCAGATTTTTAACACTTGAAAAACATATCAATAAGCTCTTGCACGATTATTAAACGGCTTGTTCTTACGGTTATAACGAGTGGTATATCATATCTTTGTATCGTTGCGAACACTCTATTCCTCGTGACCACAAAATTTTGGGGTCGGTACCTTCAAGACCTCAAAATTGAAACAACATTGGGGTACAATAAGACAAGTTATATATTGTCGTACTCCCAACTTTACCAACCTACCATAATAAGCAAAAATCACTGGTGGCGCTCAAAGCGATAGCTCTAAAGCCTTTTGCAAGCTTCAAGTTTACCTAAATTTTAAGCTATAGAGTATTTTCTCTAATATAAGTCCCGGGGTTATATTCGTTCAATACAAGCTATTAGGATTCATCGCCATCCTAGTGTTTTGTGCCTAACGAATCTAGTTATAGATCACGGGCATCACGCCTCCGGTATATATCGGTCAGACAGTAGGCATTCTCGCATTCCTCAACGTTACCGTTTGTTCTATTTACTATTCGTGGAGATTGACGAGAAGATCGAATGGGTTCTGGATAAAAATCTGTCGTGTCGAGCGAGTTACTCCAACAACTTCAGCAACATAAACAACCGCTGCTTTGGAGGCTATTCTATCAGTTAATGTATAAACGTTTATTAAGCAATGTATATTATACGCAGACAACGAGAGTAGAACAGAATAGAACCAAGAGGGAAAACCAGCGTCTATCGCCGCAAGCCCTCAAATTTGAATTTGAGGTTAGGTTGAATCTGATTGTGAGACGATCTCGTGAGAACAAATACCGAATCAGATGTCAGATTAAGAATGCATGAAGACACCGCGTAGAAAATTGGCTCCGTAGATGATTTTCCTTCGAAAAATGTCCTTTAAGCTAGCCTTACAATCAGGGGCGATTCTGATGTGTGATGAAATTTCATCACACATCAGATCTCCCCTGATTGTACGCACGCCCATACCCTCTTACAATCAGGAAATATTTGATGAAAATAATTTTCATCAGATTTCCGATGCGAGATTCTGATGAAATTTCATCACACATCACCTGCTTACAATAGCGAAAAATTTGATGAAATATTCCAGTGTTAAATATTGAGTTATTTTATCTTCATATTTTATTTCCATTTTTGGAATTATTTCAGAATTATGAAATTAATCTACAAATTTCACTTTTTGTACCAAAGAGCAAAAAATTTTCCACAAAAACACAATATCTTTACAAGACATATGATAACCACAACGAAAAAGCTCGAAAAATGCACCCAATATCTGATGAAATTTAGAGAGGTTGAAAAAAGTGCATTTTTGAGTGAAAAAATTAAAAGTTAGAAAAATTCTGAAAAATGCGTCGAAATCTAGACAAAAAGTTGACATAGAGTGAGTAACATCAGATTTATGACCAACATAGCGAAAAACGCTCCAAAAATGGAAATGAAATCTGATGAAAAAAATCTCCCCAAAAATGTGATCAAACTTTTGTTTGATCAGAATCACCCATCAGATTTTTCATCACACATCAGATATTTCGCTATTGTAAGGCTAGCTTTACACTGCCGTTTAGGTAAGTGTGAATCCTCTCTGTCTTTGTGCCGCTTTAAATGTGGCTCCTATATAGGCGCAAATTTGAATTTGACGTGAACACGTCATCAGCAACGTTTTGTTTATCTTTGTTTCAAATTGTATTTAAAATTTATTAAATAAACACAAAATTTAAACAGAATTTGACAATATTATGTAACAATTGCGGTAATTTCGTTTTCATTTTCATTAATCAAGTTACTCTGCATTCCGTCCGAGTGGTATGCGCCCAAATGAATCCTTAGTACCGTATTTGCTCTAATATAAGCCCTAGACTTCTATTTTTAATCCTGATTTGTCCAGCCACGAAATTCACCTAATCACGCATTTACATACTACTTTTTTTGCACCATTTTGTGATAATTTTCCCCAAAAAAAAACCAAAAAAAACCGCAATTTTCCCAATTTTCGTGGCGGGACCACCCCCGATCTGAGGTCAAATTCGGATTCTCCGTACCCGAAATAGGGTATGTACCAAAAACTCCCAGTCCATTTCCGATGTAATAATTCGCTTTTTGTCGAAAATACACAAAAATGGTCATTTTTGAGCAAAAAAACCGAAAAAATAGAAAAAATAGCAAAATTCCCATGAAATCCCAAATTTTTTATGAAAAAGTAAAATTTGAAGTGTTGCTCGATCGAACTAAACAAGTGAAATATTCATCCGATGGATTATTATTTCTAAATCGGGTCTCAAAGTTGACTCATTTAACACTGAAAAACGCAAAGTGTACCAACTTTAAAGCCCAAAATATAAATAATAATCCATCGGATGAATATTTCACCCACCAGGTATGATAGAGCAACACCTGAACTTGCGTCCTGGCAAAAAAAATCTTCGATATCATGGATTTTGATTTTTGGCCGAAATTGGCCGCCACGCTTTTTGAAACAAGAGGCGCCGACGTGACTATGATGCGTATGTTTCTGTTGCAAGCGTTTGAATTCGCGCGCTGTTTGAGCAGCCGCAGTAGAGAAGCGTGCCTTGGCATGCAGGCTAAGAGGCTTATTAAGGCATTTCGAGACAATATGATGAAACCCTTGGAGAGTAAATCGACCCCGCTGAACCCAAATCCGGGATCAGATTTGAACTTTGATTTTTGAACTTTTCCCCTTAAAATATGGAAAAATCACAATTTTAAAGGAAAAAGTTCAAAGTTCAAATCTGATCCCGGATTTGGGTATATATATATTCTCTCTTGCAATTTTTTCAAACCATAGGGTCCCCCCTATGGTTTTTTAGCAAAAATTTTTTCCAAGTGCATTCTTAGGGGTGCATTTTTTCAAATTTTTAAAATTCGCGCCGAAACTATAATGCCAATATTTTATTCTGCATGAATGAAAAAATAGCGCCGCAGGCGAAAATTTTTCGATTTTAGCGATATTCATAAAAATTTGCACTATTTTTAAATACTTGGACAAAAAATGGCATCCAAATAGCGCCGCAGGCGAAAATTTTTAGGAAAAGTTGCTTTTATTTCAAAAATTCCCATTTGAAATTGGATATTGCGTGAAATAAGGACAAAATAAGAACATTGGCCAAAAATAAGGACAAATCTTAGAAATAAGGACATATAACACCCCTGGTTATTGATGAAGTTTATGTTACAAAAATGCTGTTGATCAATAACTATCGATGGAGGAAGTGGATGGCGCCGAAGTAAACGATACTACGCTGAATGCTAATCGTCGCGCATGTTTTGTGAGTTTGGATTTGCTTGTTTTTCTGGATCTTTTTATGCTTAAAACTGGATTTTTCATGTTTTGCTAAATGGTTCATAGGAAAATATGCTTTTATTTCTTGAATAGGTTATAAACATTAACACTAAACTTAGAATGGTTTCTTTAATAGGATTACTCTTTTGGACTTTTTCTCTCTTTTTTGTCTTTCTTTCTCCGAAATCCATAACTCAGTTTTTACGATTAAACTTCCGGGTCTCTACTGATGAGCCCAAACCCCCGGGGTACACGTTTCGCACCCACTATCTAGAGCGCTGGATGAAATAGTGGGGTGGTACTTCTTTTTTGCTTTAACTCCTAAGGTTTTACTCACCAAAAATCACTCACTTGTGTCAAATGGATTTCTTCTTGTCTCTTTTTTTTTAAATGTAATTTTACAAAATAGGTTTTACTAACTCGCTATAAAGCGAAAATTATTACAAAAATGCTGTTGATCAATAACTATTGGCTAAAGTCATTAATTCTGGGTAAACAACTCAGAGCGCCAACGCATACAATCGTTGTGGGACCAATCTTATCTTAACAAAGCATTTGTCTTTCGATACTTTTTAAGGCTTTTTAATTTTTTTAAATAACTACAATGCCGTTTCCTGAAGAAAATGACTTTCCTAGGACTTAGATTAAATCATCCTTACTGAAAATCAATTTTACTTAACAGATACAATTTCAATTTAACTATTAAAATTAGCGTGCGCCACATTCCAATACTCGATTATTCTGGAACAAGTTTAGGTTGGTCCTTGACAGTGAGTCAGGCACTTTTGGAGCAGTGGTGTCAAACATTTGATTGAGCCGATTGAAGTAATCGTCTTGAGTTTGGGTATGACTCAAAATAGTCACTTAGTACCACTTAGTCACCAAGTACAGTAGTTGCATTCCCAAAAATATGCTACGAAATATACTAATAACTGAAATTATTAGATATAGTCATACAAATAATACCCTTTGTGGCTTGAAATTTAACATTAATCTTCTTATACAGACATTTATAAACAATGGCTGCCCTGACAACTTTGTAAATCGTTCACTTCAAGAAATTGTGAAAAACAAAAACTCCATGATTGCGTACATTAACAGATTAACTATTAACGCTATTGAAGACGTCAGGGCAAAATTATTTCAATCCAAAAACTAACTAAAATCGATTCTTGAAACTAACTGAAACCAATCACTTATCCATAGAACCTCACTGCACTTAACTTCGAATGTTTACTTGTATTGTGTTTTAAACTTTGCATGTTCTGTGCTTTATGGGTTTTTGGTTCCTTGGTTCAGTCTAAAATCACTTTAAAACTAAATATTCCTTTCGAACCACTTTCAAAACTTAACCGTCCCACAAGGAACTTTAAGCAGGCTAAATCAATCGATGTAATCTCATCAACCCCGTGATTAGATTTCACAAACATTTGTCTCACTCTTCCACTCACAAATCAATTTCGTAATTTTTTGCTTCAATTTTATGCAATTTATATGTCCACAATATTTAATTGAACAACAAAATCCATTACTTAACCTTTTGCATACCCATTTTCGATAATTCCCATTCTTTACCGTAATTGCGTGTATATTCTCCACGTGTTTAACTCATTATTGCTCACTTTCAATGTTATTACACAACTCAGTTTAGAACTCGAAACTCTGTTATAGCCATGGAAAACACTGGACCAGCTCATAACGCGACCGTCTTGGATCCGCCTCAGAGCTCCGCAGTACACGACAACGTGAAACAACCGATGGAGGAAGTGGATGGCGCCGAAGTAAACGATACTACGCTGAATGCTAATCGTCGCGCATGTTTTGTGAGTTTGGATTTGCTTGTTTTTCTGGATCTTTTTATGCTTAAAACTGGTTTTTTTATGTTTTGCTAAATGGTTCATAGGAAAATATGCTTTTTTTTCTTGAATAGGTTATAAACATTAACACTAAACTTAGAATGGTTTCTTTAATAGGATTACTTTTTTTGGCTTTTTCTCTCTTTTTGTCTTTTCTTTCTCCGAAATCCATAACTCATTTTTTTCGATTAAACTTCCGGGTCTCTACTGATGAGCCCAAACCCCCGGGGTACACGTTTCGCACCCACTATCTAGAGCGCTGGATGAAATAGTGGGGTGGTACTTCTTTTTTGCTTTAACTCCAAAGGGGTTTTCTCACCAAAATCACTCACTTGTGTCAAATGGATTTCTTCTTGTCTCTCTTTTTAATATGTAATTTTACAAAAATGGGTTTTTTTCTAACTCGCTATAAAGCAAAAAATTTTTTAAAAAAATTTTTTGATCAATAACTATTGGCTAAAGTCTTAATTTGGGTAAACAACTCAGACCCAAAAACCTACAATCTTTTGGGCCCAAAACTTATCTTAACAAAGCATTTGTTTTTTTGATTTTTTTTTAAAAGGTTTTTAAATTTTTTTTTAAAAACTCAATGCCTTTTCCCCCGAAGAAAATGACTTTCCTAGGACTTAGATTAAATCTCCTTACTGAAAATCAATTTTACTTAACAGATACAATTTAAAATTTAATTTTAAAAAATTGCGTGCGCCACATTCCAATACTCGATTATTCTGGAACAAGTTTGGTTGGTCCTTGACAGTGAGTCAGGCACTTTTGGAGCAGTGGTGCCCCAAAAATTTGATTGCCCCGATTGAAGTAATCGTCTTGAGTTTGGGTATGACAAAAAATACCCCACTTCTTCGGTGCGTTTTTTTTTGTGACAAAAAAATTTTTTGCCTAATTTCCCCAATTTCCCCTCGTGTTAATAATATCCAACAAACAGAGGCATTATGGTACTTTTTAGGTCGCTTCGAATGTGATTTTTTGAAAATCAGAGGGGGGGTTTCGCCAAAAATCTGTAAAGTAGTTTTTTTGTAGCTAAAATAACGAAAAAAATAGTATTTTTTACAATTTTCAGAAGTGCATAAAAATTAATAAATGGGTTTTAAAAAAGAAGTTAGTGAGGAATTAGTCCAATTATGTCGCCCAAATAAAAAAAGTTGAATAGGTCCCCTAGAGCTGATCCAAAAAACCAAAAACTTAAAAATTAAAAAATTTGTTTTAGGGAATATCCCCTACTTAGTTTTCACTGGCTGCACGATTTCGGTTAGGCATGAAAAAAAAGTGTTGCGGATTTCACAAAATTGTCAATTTTTGGGCCAAAAACTGCCAAAAAAGACCCAAATTCCACAAAGTACCAATAAAATACAGGTTCATAGCAGGTGCGAAGACAGCAATTTCCAAACCACTCAATATAACCATAGTCCGAATATTGGAAGTAGTGAAAAAAACATCAGAAATTACTGCAATAAACCAAAAAACGTTCGGTTTTGGGAAAACATATTGGTCAGTTAACTCTAGTAGCATTGTTGCGAATAATCTTAAATCGTAAACCACGAAGCGATACACTATTATGTGCAGATTTTAGCAACTTGTTTACTTCTTTACCCGTTCTTTAGTCACCAATATCAAAAAAATTTTACACCTTACACCTCTATGAAGTCAAGTACATGGGGGAATTCCTTATTAAAAACAGTTACGTTCGTTTCGCTGATCGTTTTTTGCCAAATTAAAGGGGGTACCTCAAGGTGGTAATGCAAGTCCCCTGCTAGCTGATCTTATGCTTACAGCTATGGAAATTAAGTACCTCGGAACATGCGATAATTTAGTGAAACGTGAACTTTCTGTATCTTTCCGTTACATAGATGCCCCGTTTTCACTAAATAAAAAAATCAAGAATCACACAGCTGCTATATACGGCAATTTTCTTGAACTTAACCGAACAGATACCGAAATGGTACTGCTTTTCGGGGCCTGGATATTTAAACTTTGTAATGAAAAAATCGAAATAAAAACGTACGACAAAACACGAGACTTCCGATTTGAAGTAATTAAGTACCCTAAGTACAGTAGTTGCATTCCCAAAAATTGCTACAAAAATTTCTAATAACTGAAATTATTAGATATAGTCATACAAATAATACCCTTTGTGGCTTGAAATTTAAATTAACCCCCTTATACAGACATTTAAACAATGGCTGCCCTGACAATTTTTTAAAAACGTTCACTTCAAGAAATTGTGAAAAACAAAAACTCCATGATTGCGTACATTAACAGATTAACTATTAACGCTTTTGAAGACGTCAGGGCAAAATTATTTCAATCCAAAAACTAACTAAAATCGATTCTTGAAACTAACTGAAACCAATCACTTATCCATAGAACCTCACCGCACTTACTTCGAAAATTACTTGTATTGTTTTAAACTTTTTATGTTCTGTGCTTTATGGGTTTTTGGGGCCTTGGATTCAGTCTAAAATCACTTTAAAACTAAAAAATTTCCTTTTTAACCACTTTCAAAACTTAACCGTCCCACAAGGAACTTTAAGCAGGCTAAAAAAATCGATGTAATCTCATCAACGCGTGATTAGATTTCACAAAATTTGTCTCACTCTTCCACTCACAAATCAATTTCGTAAAATTTCTGCTTCAATTTTATGCAATTTTTTTGTCCACAATATTTAATTGAACAAACAAAATCCCCTTTCTTAACCTTTTGCATACCCATTTTCGATAATTCCCATTCTTTAAAACCTAATTGCGTGTATATTCTCCAAAATGTTAACTCATTATTGCTCACTTTCAATGTTATTACACAACTCAGTTTAGAACTCGAAACTCTGTTATAGCCATGGAAAACACTGGACCACTCATATCGCGACCGTCGTGGATCCGCCTCAGAGCCCCGCAGTACACGACAACGTGAAACAACCGATGGAGGAAGTGGATGGCGCCGAAGTAAACGATACTACGCTGAATGCTAATCGTCGCGCATGTTTTGTGAGTTTGGATTTGCTTGTTTTTCTGGATCTTTTTATGCTTAAAACTGGATTTTTCATGTTTTGAAAAAGGTTCATAGGAAAAAATGCTTTTATTTCTTGAATAGGTTTCAATTTTACAAAAATAGGTTTACTAACTCGCTATAAAGCGAAAATTATTACAAAAATGCTGTTGATCAAAAACTATTGGCAAAAATCATTAATTCTGGTAAACAACTCAGAGCGCCAACGCATACAATCGTTGTGGGACCAATCTTATTTTAAAAAACATTTTTCTTTCGATACTTTTTAAGGCTTTTAATTTTTTTAAATAACTACAATGCCGTTTCCTGAAGAAAATGATTTTTCCAGGACTTAGATTAAATATCCTTACTGAAAATCAATTTTACTTAACAGATAAAATTTTTAATTTAACTATTAAAATTAGCGTGCGCCACATTCCAATACTCGATTATTCTGGAAAAAATTTAAAAGGTTGGCCTTGACAGTGAGTCAGGCATTTTGGAGCAGTGGTGTCAAAACATTTGATTGAGCCGATTGAAGTAATCGTCTTGAGTTTGGGTATGACTCAAAATAGTCACTTCTTCGTGCGTTGTTCATTGTGACAAAAAAATTTTTTTGCCTAATTTGACCAATTCCTCGTGTTAAAAATATCACAAAAAACAGAGGCATTATGGTACTGATGTAGGTCGTTTGAATGTGATCATTTGAAAATCAGATGAGGGGTTCGTCCAAATCTGTAAAGTAGATTTTTTTTTAGCTAAAATAACGTAAAAATAGTATCGTTACAATTTTCAGAAGTGTAAAAATTAAAAATGGGGTTTAAAAGAATGTTAGTGAGGAATTAGCCCCAAATTTTGTCGCCCAAATACAAAAAGTTGAATAGGTGCCCCAGAGCTGATCCGCAAACCAAACTTAAAAATTATCAAATTTGGTTTTAGGGAATACCCCCCACTTAGTATTTCACTGGCTGCACGATTTCGGTTAGGCCTTTGCCGGATAGCTACAGGGGTGCGTGATAGCTCAAAATGTTCGTCTAAATGTGAAATTGTGGAATTCAAAAAAAAAAATTTTGCGGATTTCACAAAATTGTAATTTTTTGGGGCCCAAAAAATCCAAAAACACCCAAATTCCACAAAGTACCAATAAAATACAGGTTCATAGCAGGTGCGAAGACAGCAATTTCCAAACCACTCAATATAACCATAGTCCGAATATTGGAAGTAGTGAAAAATTACATCAGAAATTACTGCAATCAAACCAAAAATCGTTCTGGTTGGAAAACCCTATTGGTCAGTTAACTCTAGTAGCATTGTCACTGTAACCAATACAGAGCGTTCTTTAGTCACCAATATCATAAAAATTATACACCTTACACGCTCTATGAAGTAAAGTACATGGTGGAATTCCTTATTAAAAACAGTTACGTTCGTTTCGCTGATCGTAATTTTGTCCAAATTAAAGGTGTACCTCAAGGTGGTAATGCTAGCCCCCTGCTAGCTGATCTTATGCTTACAGCTATGGAAATTAAGTACCTCGGAACATGCGATAATTTAGTGAAACGTGAACTTTCTGTATCTTTCCGTTACATAGATGACCTGTTTTCACTAAATGAAAACATCAAGAATCACACAGCTGCTATATACGGCAATGTTCTTGAACTTAACCGAACAGATAACCGAAATGGTACTGCTTTTCTGGACCTGGATATTAAACTTTGTAATGAAAAAATCGAAATAAAAACGTACGACAAAACACGAGACTTCCGATTTGAAGTAATTAAGTACCCTAAGTACAGTAGTTGCATTCCCAAAAATATGCTACGAAATATACTAATAACTGAAATTATTAGATATAGTCATACAAATAATACCCTTTGTGGCTTGAAATTTAACATTAATCTTCTTATACAGACATTTATAAACAATGGCTGCCCTGACAACTTTGTAAATCGTTCACTTCAAGAAATTGTGAAAAACAAAAACTCCATGATTGCGTACATTAACAGATTAACTATTAACGCTATTGAAGACGTCAGGGCAAAATTATTTCAATCCAAAAACTAACTAAAATCGATTCTTGAAACTAACTGAAACCAATCACTTATCCATAGAACCTCACTGCACTTAACTTCGAATGTTTACTTGTATTGTGTTTTAAACTTTGCATGTTCTGTGCTTTATGGGTTTGGTTCCTTGGATTCAGTCTAAAATCACTTTAAAACTAAATATTCCTTTCGAACCACTTTCAAAACTTAACCGTCCCACAAGGAACTTTAAGCAGGCTAAATCAATCGATGTAATCTCATCAACGCGTGATTAGATTTCACAAACATTTGTCTCACTCTTCCACTCACAAATCAATTTCGTAATTTACTGCTTCAATTTTATGCAATTTATATGTCCACAATATTTAATTGAACAAACAAAATCCATTACTTAACCTTTTGCATACCCATTTTCGATAATTCCCATTCTTTACCGTAATTGCGTGTATATTCTCCACGTGTTTAACTCATTATTGCTCACTTTCAATGTTATTACACAAAACTCAGTTTAGAACTCGAAACTCTGTTATAGCCATGGAAAACACTGGACCAGCTCATATCGCGACCGTCGTGGATCCGCCTCAGAGCTCCGCAGTACACGACAACGTGAAACAACCGATGGAGGAAGTGGATGGCGCCGAAGTAAACGATACTACGCTGAATGCTAATCGTCGCGCATGTTTTGTGAGTTTGGATTTGCTTGTTTTTCTGGATCTTTTTATGCTTAAAACTGGATTTTTCATGTTTTGCTAAATGGTTCATAGGAAAATATGCTTTTATTTCTTGAATAGGTTATAAACATTAACACTAAACTTAGAATGGTTTCTTTAATAGGATTACTCTTTTGGACTTTTTCTCTCTTTTTTGTCTTTTCTTTCTCCGAAATCCATAACTCAGTTTTTACGATTAAACTTCCGGGTCTCTACTGATGAGTCCAAACCCGGGAGTACACGTTTCGCACCCACTATCTAGAGCGCTGGATGAAATAGTGGGGTGGTACTTCTTTTTTGCTTTAACTCCTAAGGTTTTACTCACCAAAATCACTCACTTGTGTCAAATGGATTTCTTCTTGTCTCTCTTTTTTAATATGTAATTTTACAAAAATAGGTTTTACTAACTCGCTATAAAGCGAAAATTATTACAAAAATGCTGTTGATCAATAACTATTGGCTAAAGTCATTAATTCTGGGTAAACAACTCAGAGCGCCAACGCATACAATCGTTGTGGGACCAATCTTATCTTAACAAAGCATTTGTCTTTCGATACTTTTTAAGGCTTTTTAATTTTTTTAAATAACTACAATGCCGTTTCCTGAAGAAAATGACTTTCCTAGGACTTAGATTAAATCATCCTTACTGAAAATCAATTTTACTTAACAGATACAATTTCAATTTAACTATTAAAATTAGCGTGCGCCACATTCCAATACTCGATTATTCTGGAACAAGTTTAAGTTGGTCCTTGACAGTGAGTCAGGCACTTTTGGAGCAGTGGTGTCAAACATTTGATTGAGCCGATTGAAGTAATCGTCTTGAGTTTGGGTATGACTCAAAATAGTCACTTCTTCGGTGCGATGTTCATTGTGACAACAAAATATTTGCCTAATTTGACCAATTCCTCGTGTTACTAATATCACAACAAACAGAGGCATTATGGTACTGATGTAGGTCGCTTCGAATGTGATCATTTGAAAATCAGATGAGGGGTTCGTCCAAATCTGTAAAGTAGACTTTTTGTAGCTAAAATAACGTAGAAATAGTATCGTTACAATTTTCAGAAGTGCATAAAAATTAATAAATGTGGTTTAAAAGAATGTTAGTGAGGAATTAGTCCAATTATGTCGCCCAAATACAGAAAGTTGAATAGGTGACCTAGAGCTGATCCGCAAACCAAACTTAAAAATTATCAAATTTGGTTTTAGGGAATATCCCCTACTTAGTATTTCACTGGCTGCACGATTTCGGTTAGGCACTTTGCCGGATAGCTACAGGGGTGCGTGATAGCTCAAAATGTTCGTCTAAATGTGAAATTGTGGAATTCGAAAAAAAAGTGTTGCGGATTTCACAAAATTGTCAATTTTTGGGCCAAAAACTGCCAAAAAAGGCCCCTTTTTGGCACTTTTTCGGGAAACCACTTCGCCGGACAGCTACAGGGGTGCATGATAGCTCATTTTGTAGGTTCTGGAGAGTTATTAACGAATCCGAAAAAAAGTTTTGCGGATTTCATAAAAATGTCAATTTTTGGGCCAAAAAGTGGCTTTTTCGTCAAAAATTGGAATTTTTGAACCAAAGCTTCTGCGTTGCTGATGTTTTGCACCCGGGGGTTTTCGATGGTGCTGAGTCCGAATCCGGGGTCGTAAAAATTGTCCAGGGTACCCTAGGGTACGAAAAAATTTTTTTCAAAATGTTTTTTCGATATTTTTTTCTCACTGACAAAGCCACTGAGAGCATACTGAACTTAGTTCTGTGGTCGGGCGCGGAGCGCCCGACCTTCTCCCTTGTAATATGAGGGAACTTAGAGCACAAAGGGTACAACTCTTACTCCCGAACAACTCAAGCGGTTGGTTAGTTCAGCCCCGAAGGGACTGGGGCTAAACGTAGTGGGAATATATACTTCTAAAGATATTATAGCTTTTTATTTCATAGAATACATCTAGAACGGTAGACTCTTAGAAGATTGATATTTTAACAAATTACGCAAAAATTGAAGGAATCCGGCCGGGATTTTATATCTCTTATATTTTTTCGACCCCGCTAATTGCGAATTTAATATCAGTTTTCGCATTGGGTACCCGATAGTACTGTCTGACCATTTTTGGCTATTTTAAACAACAGAAAGTGGTGATACGCCAAAACTGACCACAATTTGGAAAACGATTGTATCTCATTCCAAATAATCACGGCTTCGTTCTTTCTTTGTAGTAGGCTGTCCGGATGGTCTAATATACCCAACGCCAAAACATACTCCAGATTGGGAATCCGTATGGTCGAAAACGTATCAGGGAAGCAAAATCTTGGCTGATCTGACTAATATTTCTTTCTTCTCTCAATTTTTATTTCAATGTTATACGAATTTGCCGTTATAGGAACATGATTAATCTATAGACTGAGCCATAGGTCAAACTCGAGCGCGTATATTTTTATTATTTCTGAAGTGACGCTTTCAGGAAACGAGAAAAGGTTAGAGTGTTAGTGATTTTTCAGAATACAGTTTTATATAATCCAAGTTTTGCGAATATTCAGCTCGTTAAAATATTTAAGTTTTGGGTTTTAAGGGTTCTACTGAGGAGACTCGACCTTACAATCAAGTTTCAAGACATCTAGCCGTCTAGGATCTGAGTCGAAATGGTTAGATAACTTTACAGAAACCGAAATCCTTCCATATCTTTTTAACACTTTAGGATAAGCAATAGATATATTTTCTTGCTTTTGTGTACAAAAGCATACCACTATAGAAAGATGAAATTATGATTCATAAAACCTACCATATTGGCAATCGATGCGGCCACGTACGAGAATATTGAGAAGGAACATTTGACAAGAACTATGGGAAGAAAAAGGCTTGTCATTTTAATGGTTTCCTCGATTTGAAATTTGACGGATAAAGACTGATCTGTGTGTATAGGATTCATCTCTTTGCGCTGCTTTAAGGAATGGAAGCCTCGAATGCGTTTCCGATACCATAAACTCCAATTGTGCAAGAACAGAAAGCAACAGGCTGCCAGCAATTCGAGAGCAAGTAAGTAGCATATCATGAGCTGCAAGCTAAGTAGATCAGTAGTGAAACAAAGCACCGAAAGACTTTTCTTTGCAGCAAATTTGGGAGTTTTTACAAAAAACCAGAAACTGGGACATTTTATGGTTTCTATCAAAAATTATTGGACCAAACTTGGATTTAGCCTTTTTTGACCAAAGACAAAAGCAGAAAATCTCATGGAAGTAAATCCGCTCAAAAGGCTGTGCAATATGAGACGATTATGAGCAAGTTGGTCCCACCACGATCATGCAGTTTAGCCCTTTATAAGGGGGCTAGTTCAAAACCGATTATGCTGACCCCCATCTAAAATCGTAATTTAAGGGGGTTAGCATAATCAGTTTTGAGCTAGCCCCCCTGTAAAGGGCTAAACTGCATGATCGTGGTGGGACCGACTTGCTCATAATCCTCTCATATTGCACAGCCTTTTGAGCGGATTGACTTCCATGGAAAATATACTATCTTTGTTATGTACTGGGGCCTAGGCCTACCTGATAGTTAAAGCCATTCTTTGAATTCCTTGCTGTTGTCACAGCTAAGCCTTCATCAAAGTTGACGCCCGGTATGTAAAGTATGACGGTAACAACAGAAAAAATAGCTGTCTAAAATGTTTTGATTTTATGTAGCACAAATTCATTGTAGAACATATACAGTCGAATGCCGATAAACCGACACCCCTAGGGACCGGGCCAAAGTGTCGGTTTATCGGACTTTTCCAAAAGGAGACAAATGGTGTTTTTGTGTTTCTATGCTATTTTAATCACTTTTACACACTTTTTCATAAAATTACACTATTTTACCTTAATTTAGAGAAAAATTGAAGGAAAATTTGGAGAATATCCCCAAATTTTCTCCGGCGCTGCCAATGGCGGAGTAAAATTTCCACTGCCAATGGAGTAAAATTTAATGTGGTACCCCTATGCTTTTTTTCTCCCGACCCTACCGGACGTGTCGGTTTATCGGGTTTAGGTGTCGGTTTATCGAACAAATTTTCTATGTATTTCCTTACATTTTGGCCGGGACCGGGGAAAACTGTCGGTTTATCGGCACTCGACTGTATAGCACAAGGATCTTTTTTGTCCTAAATTAGCAGAAAACGTTACTTTTTACGCGGAAGTATTTTTTCTGATATAATAGGATTTAGCTTAGTGATATCTGAAGGATTTACTAATGGCTCACCGGCTGATAATTTTATTTTTGCATCAACTTTTGCCACCAACTTTTTGAACCAAAAATACTTTTTTTGCACTAATGTCGATAATTTTTGTCAAAAATGAATGTTGTTATAGGCAAAAAATATTTTGTTGCCAAACATAGAAGAAATTTATATCAAAAAGATGTCACTGATTTCGATTCCATTGACACAGATTTTGCCCGCATTTGGCGGCAAATCAACCAATAATTACGAGTTAAACTCCTATAAGGCATATCCCTCGTGAGAATTGAAGGCACCAAACCTAAATTGCGCAGAATTCCTGGAGTCAATCACCCAAAAGGACAATCGTCCGGGCTCAAAAGACTCGACCGTTTCCGAGAGTGCAGTCATAAAAATATTACAGAAACTCACTATAGTCAGCAGCACGACAGCGACGAGTATTGGCCTTGAACTTTGTTCATAGTTGCTAATCCGACAAATGCAAATAACTCTTTCAATGAATAATACTACCAATGACAAGTTAACGCCATTCAGGGAAGCCAGGTAGATGCATCTTAAAGTGAAGAGAAGAGGAGTCGACCATAAGCGATCACAAGGATCATCGTATGGATATGATATTCTAGATATTGAGCAAATTTAAATATGTGTCTAAAATTTGAGAAAAGCTCGAATGTTTCTGAAAAAGAAGGCTTAGAACAAAAAGAGACGTTTCGAGAAAGAAAACAATGTAGAAGAGAAAATTTTCCAATTATTTTTTTACCTCCACATTTCGTACATGTAGAATGAGCTTCCTTGCAGTGCGAGAAAGAACTCGATGCCACACACATATAGCGATATAACTTTCGTGTTAGGATGAAATATCTTAGATTGTGTCTAAACTGGTTGAACTTATTGCTGTAATTAATTTTTAGTCTCTCTAGATACTCTCCGGCGTCGTATTTTCGGGCAGGATTTTTTGCCGACAATTGAAATTTCGCAAACATCGAGGAAAAAACCAAAATTTTACCTGTCTACAAACTATACCCAGTTTCAAGGAATTCTACGGATTTTGTTAGACTAATTGTTCCAATGCCAGAAAGAAACATACAGTATACCCAATACCAAAACTATTCTCTAATTCAGAATCAGCTAGGCCGAAACGCTATAATGGTAAAAAATTTCGGCTGGTTTCCCACAGTTTTTGCGAAATTTCAATTATCGGAGAAGAAGTCAGACATAGAATTGAATTTAACTCTTGGAGAATATGTAGACAGCCGAAAAATCTATTGGAGAATTTGACAATATGTGGCGACTCAAATTTTGAAAAAATTGCAATTTGTAACAATTTTTATCAAAATTTATGTATAACTGGCTACTTACCCAGTTATATATAACCGGTAAGTACCTATAACTGTTTCGATGTTTAACTTTAGTGAAACAGAGTTTTATGAAGAGAAAATATTAATATTCTGTAGCTCTGTCCAACTATCCTGTACCACAAAATATGAAAAATACTACCTTGGAGAATACAAGTAGCACAAAAATGCCGAATGCAACTATATTAGTAAAACCTTTCGCTGCAACCAAAATTTTATAGACAACGCTTTGAGCCAGAATATCTGCATCTTGACATTTTATCAGCAAACTTGATCCATTGAAGTTCATGTCAAAGCAACTTTATTAAAAAACCTAAAATTATGTATGTAACTTAAATTAGGTGCATTAAATAGTGCCTAAGTCGAAAAACTTAAAACTAGAACTAGGTCAAAGAGAGGAAATGGATTTTCAAAATTGATCTGTTCATAGAGTGGGTGGACAGTAGAAATCGGATTCTTCTGTCCAACCACTCTATCAAAGCAATCTTATATAAATCTGAAATTATATAGGTAGAACTATTTACAGGTACCCTTGGTTGAATAATGATAGCGGTAGTGATGGTAGTAGCGATAGTGGTAGTGATACCCGCTAATCCCTGATTTAGTCTTACGCATATTGAGGTTTTCTCGCGCGCCGCGACTTCGGCGCGATAGTGACTTACAGCTCAGTTTTGAGCTTCAGCTGTGAGTAATGGCTTAAAATTATTCTAGGCTTTAGGCCAACAACTTTTGGTTTAGGTCTTCGCTTATACTTAGGACATGGTTAATTTTCAACACTCAAGAGTGGCATGACCTCTTCAAAAATGCCACATTTTTAGCAAAAACTTTGATTTACAAGCGTCCCAGAAATAATATCATATATTCAACAAGTACAATAAAATTTTGATGCGAGAAACACTTCCTTAAACGAATACTCGAGAAGCACCATTACTCAGAGAAGAAAATAATAAACACAAGCTATAGTAATTGTCACGTGACTCATAAAGCAATAACAGCCATGTAACGAAGGAAAGGTAAGATATTTGTGATTATGAAAGCGCGAAGTAATTACAAGAATTTCAAACAAGTATTGCAAAGATCAGCCGAAACCGAAATTTCGCCGAAAGTTTCGTACTAAGGAACCATACCTTGAACGTCTATGTGAACTTCACATAGACGTTCAAGGTATGGTTCCTTAGGCCGTAATTATAATCGCCTTAAACTTTTCTCGTGACAAGTTTTGTGTCAAACTTTTGGTAGTTTCTCAACTTAACCTGCTTTCGAAAAAATCCGAAACGCATAATGTGTTTTCGTCTTCCTAAAGATTCGAAAATTAAAAGACAATTTTAGTACTCTAAAGAAATATGGAATGTTACAAAGAGCCGTGAGAAATTTTTTTCAAGGGAAAGGTACAATTAGCCGAATCAATTAGTCAATTTAGTTCAGAGCCGACCGAAGAGTTATACTCCCACTGGTTTCTGATAAATGTACAATTTACCCGATTAAAACACAACATTTTTAACACGCATTTTTATTCTTTTACGAATGACAAAATAAGATTCGAGGAAACCATAAACGGGTGATATCACATAAGTGGTTGTGTCTGGGCTATTTTTATTTCCGTATAACTTCAACTTTTAGGCCAGTTAGGATTACCGTATTTCATGTGATTATAGCCTCCGCTTGCGACGATCGGTGCCGTCTATTTTTAAACTATAAAATTCTAGAAGTGTCCAAAAATGTTTGGTACTGGAAAGTAACCCTGGGTCTATGCTTTCAGAGGGTAGCCAAGACCCAGGGCTATCTCCTGGTATCAAACACTTATGGGCACTTCTAGAATATTTTCATTTTAAAAATAAACGCCACTGACTATGGCAAGGAGAGTTCTAATTACAGGGAATACGGTAATCAGATCATACGGTAATCAGAATACGGTAATCAAACTTTTTGTGTTTATTACGAATCTGAAAACATTTTCTTCATATTGGTGCGGAATCCGAAGTTACGGACCAGTTTTGGGAACAAACAATCAAAAAGTTTTCGTATATTTCAAAAGAGGTCTGGAAAAGAAAGCAAAAGATCACTGTTTGTTAAGTGCCGAAGATTCGTGGAAGCCTTAAAGTTACTTTCATGGAAAGATAAGTGACAAATGATAGGGTTCTAAAATATTGAGAGATTGTGAAAGTAATATACTTTATAATCAACTAGACCTAATTATGAGGTTCAAGATTTCGGATGACTAATTTAATTCCCGTCTTTATGACCTTTCTAAAAATGGTCAATGAGAACATATAAGGTCTTTTTCCCACACAAAAAGCCTTATATAAGAAATATCCATCAGAGCTTATACCGGCAGACACTGACATTCTCTGCGCTCTAACATGTTGCGTTGTCTTTTCGTGGTGCCGCACACTAGCCCTCTTTTGACCCAGTCTCAACATATAGGCCGAGCCTGGGAAATAACCAAAAAATACCCAATTCAAATTGCCGCGATAAAACTGACACACTGCAGCTTGTGCGTACAAAAAACGCGATCAGCTTTCGAGATACAAATAATATTCAGCGCATATACAAGAACATAGCTCCATTAAGGAGGTCAGCTCGATAATAAGAATTTTGTTACCGTATTCTCTTTAATTGAAGCCCACTTTCCAATAAAAGCCCTTTCTAACAGAAGCACACTTGGGGAAAGAAATGTTATGGGCTGAAAAAATCTCTCTAGTAAATCACCTCCTTTGGAAAATGATTACAAGCACCGGCGCCGCATTTAAAGAGAATTACCCATGTAAATTTATACGAAAAACACTCGTAGGCGTGATTGGCCCTTGCTCAACAATTTGATTAACATAATAGACTTAATTGCATTTTGTTAATAGTTTTTCTCGTTTGCCGCTAGTAAAAGTGCCTTGAAAGACTAACTCTTTGTTGAATGAGGTAATGCTTTCTTGCTAATAATTTTTAGACAAATATTCGCCGAATTACTGTGGTTTTGTTCCATTCGGATTGAATTCAATTGAGTTACATTGCAACCGACGTGCATATGTTTGGGTAGGAGTGTCACAATGTTTAAAGCAAGAGCCATATAGACAGTTGCTCTATAGAAGCAGTCGACTGCACACTGGCTGAGAATTTGCTGTCTCAGTTTTAGTTCACTGATCCCCTTGCATTTTAGATGGAAATATTAGATTTTACATAGCTCTAATTACAGGGAATCCTATACTAGTATTTGGCTGCTGTCGCGTGTCCGTAGATTTTTTGAAAAAGACCACACCATTAGGTCAGCATGCGAGAGTATTTCTGTCTATCAGTCCAGACTTTTCCTCTGGAGCGGCCAATGAGTGGCTGTTCGATTTTGACGGGAGCTTAATTGTACAATCTGAAACTTACTGCGTTTGAAATCGAGGCACTGATAAAGTTATATAAGGAAAACGAGCATCTGAGGAGAACTATAGGCAGAAAAAGGGAGGTCATGCGAATGGACTCTTCGATTTGGAACTTGACTGACAACGATTGGCTCGATTGTATAGAAGTTGGCTGATTACGCTGTTTTAGTGACTTGAAACCACAAATACGCTTTCGATACCATAGACTCCAATTGTGACCGAAAATGAAGCAAAGTACACCCAAGATTTCCATGACAAATATAAAATATAGAATTATCTGGAAATATTTGTCCTATAATCTAGAGGTAATTTCAGCTTGGTTTTACCTGGTATTTATCGGCATCCATCTTATTCCTCGCAGTTGTCGACGCCATACCCTCATTCCACTCAATGTCTGACATGTAAACCAAGGTGAATCCAAGAGAGGACACAGCGGTCTGAATATAAATTATGAGTAGTAGTCGCATGTGATATACAGTCAAAATTTTTGAAAATACAATTAACCAAACAAGACTTTTGTTCTGCTTGTCAGTTTGAGATAAAAACTTCAACATTGGTCATTCTCTTTGCGGAGACCCACAAATCAGTGCGTCAAATCAGATAGTAGCTTCAAATCAGTGGACAGTCAAGCAGGGGCGCACCCAGGATTTTTTTTGGGGGTACGTTTCAGTGGAAATGGCCATTTTGGGGGGGAGGGGCACCGTGTGGAGGGGACAACCGACTTTTGCTTTTTTTTTGGGGGGGGGGGGGGGTACCGGCCCAAAATTTTTTTGCCAAAAATTGCACTGATTTACACTCATTTTTTCAAATTTTCCCATTTTGGGGGGGGGGGTGGGTACGTACCCCCGGTACCCCCTGAGTGCGCCACTGCAGTCAAGGGATAGAGGGTTAATTTGAAACTAGCGTGGAGAACAGGGATCAGAACACTCTCAGCTCACTATGAGCTGGACCAGTTTCCACAAGGCAACGACCTAAGACGTTGATATCCGGAACCAACGATAACGGACTGACAGACAGCATTACGCTTCTTATAAGGGAATATATAGAGTCCATGACTTTTGAGTGTCAGAGGACATTTAAGGTTATAACTCAGTTCAAGCTTAAGGCCTGAGTAATATCTCACAATGATCCTAGGCCATATGCGGCATGGGTTTCCGGCCAAGATAAGACTTATTCGAAGCTCCGATCAAATGCGCCGAGGTAAGTGTAACTGTCGTTGTAGTGGCCAGAAATCAAAGCTTGAATTTGAGTCGTTACTCAGGTTTTAAGCTTGACCTGCGTTATGACCTCAAATACGTTTTATCGCTCAAATATCCGGCATTCTAGTGTCATTCGCCTGAATATAAACATTTCAACGTACAATGACTGTGAGAAGGACAGCGACGAGTATTGGCTTTGAACTTTGTTCATAATTGCTAATCCGGCAAATGCAAATAATTCTTTCAATACAGAGCACAACCAAGGAGGAAGTGATGCCGTGCTTAAACGTTATGTGAACTGCTCTTGAGATAAAGAGTAAAATAGTTGTCCACAAGCGATTGCAGCGATTCGAGTAGGGATAAGTCATTCTGAAAATGGTATGTTCTTGGAAGGTTGCTTTGAGATTTTATTTATATCTACCCGGGTCTAATCTGTATATGATAAGCATATCAACTTTCAACTAACAAAATCTTACCTCCAAAGTTCATAGATGTAGAAGCAGCTATCATGAAGTGCCATTAAAAATGTAAAAGTGCAAACAGATAATGCAACGACCTTTGTGTTTGGATGAAATATTTTTGCTTGTATCTAAAAATGTTACATGCATACAAAGGAAAAAATTATGACTCTCATTTTGATTTTGGGATTCCGTTTAAAGATGTGATTCCATTTTCCAAAAGGAGGTGCTGTATTCCCTGTAATCGTTTGCCGTGACGGTCGGCGGCGTTTATTTTTAAAATTAAAACATTCTAGAAGTTTGCGGAAGTGTTTGATATCAGCATGTAGCCAAGACTCATGACTATCTTCTGATACCAAACACTTCTGAAAACTTCTAGAATTTTTTCATTTTAAAATAAAAGCCATCGCTAATAAGGGAGCGAGGGAACCGACGAGCATTTACATGTAATACGGCAGCATATCGATTGGAACTAAGAATTCAATCCGGGAACCGCGATTCCTCCCGGATGATAACATATTTTCTATGTTAGATCATTGAGTGAAAATGTAAATATAAGTACAAAATACATTACCTTTGACATCGCAAGAAGCATAAATATGATAACTGTTGCAATATTCATCAGCCCTTTGACGGAAATCAAAACTTTATATATTGCACTTTGAGAAAGAACCTCAGCGTCTTGGCAGTTGAGTTGCAAGTTATCCATGTTTTGAGACAGGAGCCGTTAGTTCAAATAGCGCAAGTACTTTCAGCAATGTTTTGTCAATAAAATGGCGAGAACTTCCGAATACCGATTCCTTCAATCTCACTTAAGTATACCCTAGACTTACCACTATAACACAAAGAAGAACCTTCAAGAGTCTTGATAGAATTTTCGAGAAAATTGCTATGACATTTGAATACGTTGGCTCGTGGCGTAGAATTAAAACTGGTACGTAACGATTTTCGAACTGTTATGCGCACACGGGGCTTTTCCCATTTTAGTCATGCGCTATTACGTTTTTAAGTGAAACGGAATTTAGTCATTGGAATGGTAATTAGTAGTCGCCGCCTTCGACGTACTTTTCAATTACGTAACGTTAGCCTTGCCATCTGCACAAATATTTTGGAGTTTGGAACACAAAATAGATCCTAAATCAGATTCGAATTAAAAATATCCGAAACCCCAGGGTGGAAAAAATTATCTTCCGAAATGACGGGATGATTGCACCCTGGGGTTTTCGCATGTGCTGAATCAGAATCTGACGTGAGATTCATGATCCATTCTCACGAGGTATCCCTCACAAGGTTAAAAAGAAACCAAATATGCACCTGCTAAAATACCACTACCCTTAATAGGCTGCATCAAAAACAGACAAATCATTTGCATTCTTATAAGCCTATACCAATTTCGAGTCTCATTTCAAGCTCATTCCAGTAGGAAAGAGCTGCGGTCTAAGATAAATTCTTCTAGGAAAAGAGCGATGCGGAAGTTATGCGATGAAGAAATTAGGGCAAAAGTGGAGAAACTTGATTATAGGTTTAATGTGAGCCATTCGTTGTCTCATGACTTTCGTAATGCAAACCATAATTTTGGTCTAGTAATCATTGTTGTACTTCCAAAAGAAATTCTTATATTTTTATATCACTGTTAGTCGAGCGAAAGGGTAGCATTTCGTTCCCTGAAACGAAACCACAAATTTTTTGCTAACTTCAATTTTTATTTTTCGCAAAGCAAAATTTCTAATTGCAAAATTTTATGATTGGTTTAATTCCAAATCATTACACAAAAAAACTACAAACGCTATGGGAAAATAAGTTGTATAATAAAATTTCTTGATGCAAAACTTGGCGTACAAGGTCAAATTTTAGCCTAAGACCAAAATAAGAGCGCAAACCGAATTAACACATCTCTATACGAAAAGAATAAGTGTAAAGATTTGTATGTTATACAGAACAATGAAGACACTTTATTCGTTTAGGACAAAGAGTTATATAAAAGATTATTTTTAGTGATAATCTGCTGTTCGATTATTCCAAAACAATCTCGGCTAGTGAAAGCCAGACAATCTTCGAGTAGCGTTCATACCGGCGCCCGCTTCAAACATTTGCTTGAGTCGAGTGAAATAATCTTCCTGATTTTGGTTGCTGTGCAGAATGGTGATTTCACTGGTTTGATGTTCCTTCGAACAACAAAATATTTGCCTCAATTGACCCATGCCGTATATTAGCAAGATGACAATGAAGAGCGGTAGTAGGTCATTAATGTATACGACTTCGACAGTAATCATTTGACTGTCTATCGGAAGCTTTGGCCAAATCTGAAAGCAATTTTCTCAAATGTTCTACTGGTTCCTTCCATTACCCGCTCTTGAGAAAACTATGAAGAGAATGGTAGACCTACCGAGCTCGAAATAATAGCGGCAGCATATGAAAGAGCAGAGCTAGAGCACTTGACTAAAACAATTGGCAAAAAGAGACTTGTCGTTCGAATTGTCTCCTCAATTTGGAACTTGACTGACAACGGTTGGATTGTTTGTATATGGGCTGGCTGAGTGCGTTGTTTTAGTGACTTGAAACCTCGAATGCGCTTGCGGTACCATAAACTCCAATGGTGCAATATCAGAAACCAAAGTAACGCCAACAGTTCAATCATGGACAGATAGTATAATGTCGCCTGAAGAAAATGTTGAGCTCTAATTGAATTTGTTAATTTGGAGTTAGCGATTTTGTAGCACTAGTAATTTTAGATTAGGTTCCCAAAAATTTTCATACCACATACCTGACATCCGAAAATTGAGGTTCCAAAAATTCGCTATTTTTGTTGATGCCATATTCGATTTCCCGCATCAAAAACCTCTAAGGCGCCAAAATATGAAACCTCAATTTCAAGATATAAAATCCTATGCTCAGGGAAACTTACTGGACAACTTAATAGATGACAATTCTGTCTTACCTGATAAGTTACAGCATTCTGCGCGTTCAGGGCACTTGTCATCACTAATCCTTCACTCCATTCAATTCCAGGTAAATAAAGAATAGTGGCAATAATGGAAAACACGAGAGTCTATAATTTAATAAAATCTGAGTGACATTTTCTCCAACATTGAAACTTACAATTGCAACAACACCGGCTGCCACGAGTACTGGTCTTGAGCTTTGCTCGTAATTGCTAACTCGGCAAATACAAACAACTCTTTCGATGCATAACAAAACCAATGACGAGTTGATACCGTTATAACAGGACATGCAGAAACATCGCAAACCAAAGAGAATGTAAGGTGACCACAGACGATCGCAATGGTCAGTGTATGAATATGAGATCCTGTAAATGTATTGTTATATGTATTTCGTTTAATAAATCGAGGCCATAGAAAGTCTCCAAATGACATCTCAAGTCCAAAATACAAACGGAGTTATTTTTCGAGCTAGCAGAGCGTTACTCGCAATAGCAGTACTTAGAGCCGACTTTTTGCCTTAAACAACAAAACATTTTGGCTAATATATCGATTTCGCAAAATATTTCATGCCAAAAAGGTCCCTTACCTAGGTATTTTGGTTAGTTGGTAATGGCAATGGTTAGATTCAGAGGCGAGCGAACAACGCATTATTTGGTCTACCTCGCCTTCTTTTGGTAGACACAAGGAAATAGTGTGCGCAGAGAAACAAAGGGAGCAGTTGGGGGAACAGATTTCATAAACCAAACCCCGATATAATGCCGTGAGAAAATAATCGAGTGGTGGATTAATCTTAAAAGTTGGTATATAGTGCCCATAATCAGATTTTGTATTCAATAGGAAAGATTTCTAGAAATACTGAGAAGAATATTTGCATAGTAAGATTTGTAGCAAATTTTAATTTCAATTTTTCTCAAGTTTTTTCCTTCTGAATACAGGACTGACTGAAATCTGATTAAGACAACAATATACCAACTTTTAAGCTTAATCCAGTGGCACTCTCAGATGTTTCGCTTTTTGTCAAAATCCTGTTTTTTTTTGTAGAATATTGTTTAGCCCAAATTTGTCCCAAGCAGAATAGTCTGCAAATAAATTCGATTGGCTTCGATTAAGTCTTCCTTTGAATTTATCGAATTTCCCCACCGTGGCTATAGCTTAAATATTAGTAGAGTTATGACTAAAATAGAAAAATAATTTCATCCTCTTGTGATAGTTCCTCAATAAAACCTGCTAACCTCCACATTTCGTACCCATAGAAGCAGCTCTGATCCAACGCCACAAGTGATTCCAAAATACAAACAGCTAACGAAATTACTTTCGTGTTTGGATGAGAAATTCTTATCTGCGCCTTAAATTATTATTTGAGAGATTTTAATAATAAATCGGGTACTATTCGAATATCGTATATCTTGGGACCAGGGCTGGGAACTTTGATGGCGGATCCGATCCGATAACTGGTGACCGCCAACCCGATCCCCAAAAAACCCGATATTTCCGATTCGATCCAAAAATTTTCACCAAATTTGGATTTAAAAACGTCAATCACCGTCGAAAAACAATGGATAAATGACGAAAAAACAGCGCCACAGGCGAAAATTTTTCGATTTTTGCCGGTTTTCATATAAAATTGCACTATTTTAAAAAATACTTGAAGGAGAAATGGTATCCAAATAGCGCCGCGGGCGAAAATTTTCTAATTTCGGAATGGTGGTTCGTTAAAATTTTCGAAAATTTTTTTCAGGCCGCGCCCTCTCGGGCACGGCCGGCGGGAATTTAAAATTTGAATTCGTGGCCGAGTGCATTCTTAGGGGTGCTTGGATCGGTTCAAAAAGGCCAAAAAAACCGATCCGATCCTAAAAAACCCGATATTTCCGATCCGATCTCCCAGCCCTGCTTGGGACTCCATACGGGAGTCACGTCGCGGTCTTCGGTCGCTCCCTCAAACGTGTATGATTAGGGTGATGTCGACAGTCGCGGCCTTCGGCCGCTGCTTCATACTTGAGAGAGACTATGAGGTCGACAGTCGCGGAATTCCAAATTAGCAGAATTCCAGAGTAGCCGGCAGCACATCTGGCATTTTCAAATGCTTAACGCCAAAACATAATTTTCCGAAAAGTATTTTTCAGGGTTCAGGTACATGTGTTTTCGATAGGGGATTTCAAGGAAAAACCAGACATTTAAAAATCGCATGTTTAGGATGTTTTTGTAGGATACTGAAATACATTCCTCATTTTCGTTTACGAATGGTGCAAAGAAATATATATCAGCATAATCGCGTTTGAATTGATGCTTGCTTGAGATTCATATCCTTAAGAATAGCAAGCAATACTTGAGCAAACGATTCTCAAGCAAGGCTCTAATTCAAATTCATTTAGAGTCGATAGACGTCTTTTGGTTCACCTCTAGTAAAACCTAATCCCCGAATACCGACTCAGCGTAGACTTAGCACAATAATATGCCTTAAACTTAAGATTGGGCATATTTTTAGATCCTGGCTTAATTTTTGACTTTTACTATTATTGTCAGTCTTATGGTAAGGCTACAATAGAGATTGATGATTGACGATTGATGAGACAAATGTTTCGACGAAACATCAGTTTTATCAAACGTGCTTACAATAAAAGTGTTTGATCAAACATTGATGAAACAAAAGATTGATCAATTAATTCAAAGATCAATCATTGTCTAAAATAGCGATTGATGAAAATGGGAGTAAAAATTTGTATCCATTTTTGTGTCGTTTTTGGCTATGTTAGCCATAAATCTGGTGTTACACATCCTATCTCAACTTTTTCTCGTGAATACAACCATTTTTCAGAATTTTTCTAATTTTTTATTTTTTCACTCAAAAATGCATTTTTTCAGACACATTCATTTTTGACTATGTTTAACTAAAATCGCATCAGACACCCATGGTACCTTTGTAAAAGTTGTTGAATTTATCGAATTCTAGATGGCAGTACACTTCTTTGCACTGTTTTGCACAAAAAATTTTTCAAAATGACTATCGGGTTTGGGAAAAACCCTATGGTTTTCGAAAAAAATTTCAAAAACATTTCGTGTACGAAAAAGTGTACAGTCGTCTAGAATTCGATAAATTGAGTAACTTTTACAAAGATATCATGGCTGTCTGATGCGATTTTTAGTTAAATATAGTTAAAAACGAGTGTGTCTGAAAAAGTGCATTTCGCAGTGAAAAAATGAGAAGTTGGCAAAATTCTGAAAAATGCATTGAAATCAGAACAAAAAGTTGATATAGGATGAGTAACATCAAATTTATGGCCAATATCGCGAAAAACAGTCCAAAAATGGATATAAATTTCGATGAGTGAATTTACTTATGAAACATTGATCAAACATTTGTTTGATCAATATAGATGTGTTAATTCACTCACCGCACCAACGATCAATCGCTATTGTAGACAGTTGTTGATTGATGAGATGTTTGATCAATTGTTCTATCAAAAAAGGGGGTTTCGCTTTAAATTTTTTTAGCCCCCACGGGAAAAGGGGTTTTTTTTCGTTTTTTTAAATACCGACTCTGAATGTTCCCAGAATCTACTGTTAATAGCGCTATAATTGTTTTATAACATTCATAAATGAAATTACCTTGGACACTGCAAGAAATACGAACAAGACGAATGCTGCTATATTTACGGAACCTTTTGCTGCAATGACCACTTTGTAGATTGCACTCTGAGAGAGGAGTTCTGCATTTTGGCATTTAGTCAGTAAACTGGTAGTATTAGTTATCATCCTGCAGAAAAGTTAGCCTCAAATAGTAAATCTCTCTAAAATAATATTAATTTAATTAAAATATTTAGCATTTAAGCAAGTAACGTTGTCTATCGACAATTGTTTAAAAATGACATTTTTGCAAGGATTTAAATTGGTAAGAAATTTATTGGTCTACTAAAGAACTCAATTTAAGATACATGATGTTCATGTAGTTGTTCTTGCATATTTTAATCCCAACGATTATCAAAATGATTTCAAAAAATTTAACAAAGGCGGACTTTGGCCCTAAAAGTGGTCTTTTGGTAGCCAAAATTTTGCGTCTCTTGACATATGGCATTCTTACTAACGGTGTGACATAACTAATCACTTTATGACTGCAAGAAGTCAGTTTTTATCCACGTTTTCCCAAGTCTGAAAGAGAGATAACCGCTTCAAAGACCCAATTCGTCTCGGAAATATATTTATCTTCATGTCATGCCAAAGTAATTTGCCAACATCATAATTTTCAGCCAGTAATAATTCCAACCAACCATTTCAATTCGAAAAACTATGGCCTCAAAGCTCATATTTGCAGTCAGAGTTCTAGATTTTTCTTGGATAAACAAGAAGATCCAAGATAATTACAGGTCTTGAAGTACAGATTAACACTAGTATGAAATGGTTGCCTTG
>JAKKPZ010000267.1:0-72627 GCA_022814885.1 Ditylenchus destructor
TCCGAGCGGATGGCGAGCTTTAGAGAGACTCACCAGGAGGGAGAACCCCCGACTATCGCCGCGGACACATGCGTGCTTTTCACGATTGCCGGAAGCTATATCTTCCGGTGGTCGTCCAATTCGGGCTTGAAAACGGTACCAATCATCTTGTCTCGCCGAGAGGAAGCGACTGACGTTTCACGCGCCCAAATCCGAGCCCCGACGGAGGATTTGTGATTTCTGGGACAGTGGACTCGTGACACGGACACTGCGGTTTAGGTAAGAGTGGAATGGTTTGCGGAAAATGTTCGGTGAATGTCATGTGTAATTGAAGGAGCGCATTTTTTGTTGGGAAACCCTTGGTCAACTCGGATTTTGTGTCAAAAAGTTGGAAAATGCCGCTTTCTTACCAAATTTGTCATTTTTGTGCTCCAGCACGTTCTACAATATTCTGGAACAATTTGACCATTTTAGAGGCCTTTTATGTCAATTATGGAGCGGGGACTATTGACCGGGAGAGGGTATCGTCCGGGGAGAGATTGAGCGGCTGGGGTGTAATGACTGTATCCCAAGATTTGATGATATTGATAAACTTTGTTTATGCGTAAATCGGTTTGTGCCCAAATTTTGATTTTGCGTTGTATACATATTACAAGCGCCTACGGCGCTTGTAAAAGTGTGTAAATGGGGAAGCCTATTAGCTAGCAAAAGCACCGCCGCTATCGCGGCGTTTCGCGACGAAAAAAAAATTTTTGTCTAAAAAATGGTCTAAAAAATTTTGTCTATATTTTGTCTAAATTTTTTGAAAATCTGTATCAGCACATCCGTACGAACATTTTAAGCTATCAATTGCCCGGAAATGAGCACTGGAAGGGGTCTAACCGTGAGGCTTCTGACGCAGGCAGGGACGGACGGACAACGGTTTCTTAGTAAAGTAACATTGGTTTGTCATAGGTTATAGGTTGTCGGAGGCCATAACAAGTTGAACAATAATTCTTCGCCATTTATTGTGATTTTAAAGTAAGAAGGTTCTTTCTTTTCTTTCAAAACGCGTTTTAATACAATGGAGCAAAGCCATTTTATTGTTGTCTATCGGAACGTTAATGTTGGCTCGGGCGGGCGCAGACGAGCGAGGCCCGCAGGGCCGAGGTAACGGTACTGATACAGACGAGGGCATACTGATGGCGGTGCGCGAAGCGCCGCTGATGCACGCTCCCGCTTCCTAGCTTGGGAGAGCCGCTTCGCGGCTCTCCCAAGCTAGTTTTGAAGCTTTCAATTCCTAATATATGCCTGCTTTTCGTAAGGAGCAAATTGCAATGCAATAAAACCCATTTTTGCTTTTATCGGGCCATACGATTCAACTTCTGGTGCGCCTTGCCCTTATTTTTACAATTTGTTTGTGCATAAAGCGGCTTTCAAAACCCAACAAAGACAATTGCTCTAGTACGTTTATTTGAATTGGTTTCTTTCTTAAACAAATTTTTGTCATTAGTTTATTTCTGTGTAACATTAATGCAGTTGATACATATAGGATGAAGTCTTTCGTAATCAACAACTGCTACAAGATCTAATGAACATCGTTTAACCAAGGGAACATGTGGGAAATGACATTGCATTATGCAGAAACACATAATTGCAGCTTACTTATCGGACGGCCAGTTTCCTTTGCTTATTTATAAGCACCAATTTCATAATTCATTTAATGCCCCCTATCGAAAAGATCTTCCCGCCATATCCTTTCGGTTTATGCATAATTCAATGGGAATGGTCCCCTGTTGACACACATGTTCTCCGATTTGTATTTCTTCCCATGGCTGTAGTAGTTCTCTAGAACCTGTTTTGAAAGCTGTAGGAAGGATTTTTAAACTGGGCCCAATAAAAATTTCCCGCTCTCCTTTCCTTTTTATTATGAAAACGAGTTCCATTTGGCTATAGTATTACGCGCCTTCGTATATTTTGCCCGCATTTAACTGACTGTCCAATGTTTCTTAATTGCTAGGCTTGAAAGCCCTTAATATGGTTGCTTATTTTAGTTTGCCTCCATATTTTGAAACTTATGTGGTACATGACTATTCATTTGTCCCATTTTTGCAAACATAATCAATTTATATCTTTCCGTCGAAACTTTTTGAGCTAAATTTATTTTAAAACACCTGCCTTTCACCGCATCCGCTTTTTCTACTGATTTTGAAACCCATTCCCATTTGCTTTTTCTTGCATTTTCTCACTTGCATTTTATTCTTCTATTCTTTCTTTGCATCATTTTTAACAAACCTAGAGACCACTTTTTCAGTATACTTTTCATTCTCGTTTGTTCTTCAATTACATTTCTTGCCCTTAAATCAAAACTTCATTCTATTGTTTGATCAAATAAATTTCCACGTGGACTATAACTGAGCTTCTTAAGAATCAAGCGTTAACAGCTGAAGGCTTTCGACCTGAATCCCGATTTTACTTTTGATATTCCATTTCCCGCTTTCAGCTCCTTCGAGCGTGCTTGTTATCGGAGGTCCTCGTTAAAACACCAATTAACCACGCGCCATTACAACAATGACTTAATTCCATGTCAGTGATTGCTTTTCAGAAAGTCACCGTTCGTTCAATCAAATTTGTGAGACTGAGATTGTTTGAAAGCGAATTTCGAGGTAAGTAATGCTGATGCTAGCATCAGTTTCTACTCCATTCAAACTTTTACTAGCACACATTTGATCTTAAGCCTAAGAGGCGACGAGGAATTGGACAAACCAATGCATACCTTAACATAAGCAAGGCAGGGTAGAGAGCCAATGGCGCGAATTTGAACGGCCTTTCGTGTCAAAGAGAGAGGATGAACACTTGGCATATGGTCATGTTTTAAGTGTTAGTTTACTATCTTTTACACAAGACTATTCAAGTTCGCGCCATTGGTGGCTACGTTGCTTTGGCGTAGGGTTTGTCCAATTCCGCTTTGCATACTAAATAGGTCGAGCCTAAAAATTGGTAGGATCGTCAGATGGATAGAAACTGTCCGTTTACCGTAAATTAACGGTTTAATATTTAATATACTCTGATACTTCGTTTACTAGCGGTTTTTGACTTCCTACGGGAGTCGGAGTGGTTTTTCTATATATTATTTTGTTCTGAAGTATTGGCACCACTGTTCTGTGTTAAGCTTTGCCATGACGTCAACGTTCTTCAGATTCGACAAAGATTTTAGGGTTTTCGGCACCCAGAGGATTCCAACCTTTATTTTCAGATTTTTTTTTCTTTTCCTCATTACTCCTTTTTGGGTTTGAAGTCATATCGGTTCTCTGCACTTCCAAAAAATTGGTAACAAAATGTGTTACAGAGAAAATGCACACCTAAGAATGCACTTCCTGTCACCTACCTAGGTAATAGGTACATTTAGGTAAATTTTGACCTCAAATTTAGATTCCTTTCAAAAAGTTACCTTTAATAGGTAACTTAAAAATTAAGCATCCCTAAGAATGCCTTCCAAAAACGCCCGTCGAACGGAAACCGAATATCACTAATTTACTATAAGGATTTATTGACTCACCTGATTGCTGAAAGATTATAGATAGAACTTAGCTTACTTGAAAAATTCCTAAAACGTTTAAATTTTTTCATGATTGATTACTTTAAAAACACCATAATCTTCATTTACAGACACAACTGCTAAACTTATCGGCAGGATGGATTACGAAGAAGGATGTACTTGGTGTTGGTGCCCCGGCTTCTGGTATAATCCGAACAACGGCGGCAAATGCAATCGTTGTGGACATCCGCGATGGGCGCATAACAACTAAGGTTAGCATTTCTTAAGGTACAGGGTGCGCCAAATATTTTTCCCATTATGAATTGCTTATAAAATTAATGTTTTTTTAACATATTGAGTTGATCTTTTTTAAATATGTATCCATTTTATATACATGCAAAACCAATATAATATGCCAATAAACTATCAAAACAACAAAATAGCGAGATCACTCATTTTTCTATGTGAGGAAAAGTAGTGTTTACCACCTAGTGAAATCACTATTTTTGCCAAAAATTGTGTAAGTGAGTTGCTTTTGAAGACTTCCAGCTCCCCAGGGAAGCAAGTTGACCTATGGCATGTTATACCTTTCTAGAATCCTGACAAAATTTGCTACTCAGCGATGCAAATAAAACCTGACAAAGACATGGTCCCGACACGAAAATTGGGCTGAAACGGACAAGTTGCATGAAAAAGCGAGTGGCTTCGCTATTTTGTTGATTTGATAATTATTTTGTTGTCATAGTTTATTAGTTTTGCATTTACCGTAAATCCTAAGTCCCCCGGGGGACTTATTGGGTACTTATGCGTTATCGGTGTCCGCAAAAGTCAAAATTTCAAAATAGCCTAGTCAGTGCCTTCAAAATGATTGTAAAAGTGATGAGTCATTGTTTTATAGTGGCTGTAATTTGTAAGACAGAGGAATAAAAGCAATGACTCATCACTTTTACAATCATTTTGAAGGCACTGACTAGGCTATTTTGAAATTTTGACTTTTGCGGACACCGATAACGCATAAGTACCCAATAAGTCCCCCGGGGGACTTAGGATTTACGGTAAATGCAAAACTAATAAACTACGACAACAAAATAATTATCAAATTAACAAAATAGCGAGATCACTTATTTTTTCATGCAACTTGTCCGTTTCAGCCCAATTTTCGTGTTGGGACTATGTCTCTCTCAGATTATATTTGCATCGCTGAGTAGCAAATTTTGTCAGGATTCTAGAAAGGTATAACATGCCATAGGTCAACTTGCTTCCCTGGTGAGCTGGAAGTCTTCAAAAGCAACTCACTTACACAATTTTTGGCAAAAATGGTGATTTCACTAGGTGGTGAACACTACTTTTCCTCACATAGAAAAATGAGTGGTCTCGCTATTTTGTTGATTTGATAGTTTATTGGCATATTATATTGGTTTTGCATGTATATAAAATGGCTACATATTAAAAAAGATCAACTCAATATGTTAACAAAACAATGATTTTATAAGCAATTCATATTGGGCAAAATATTTGGCGCACCCTGTAGTTAGTTTATATGAAAAATTGAACTTTAAAACTATTTTAATATTTAATTGTAATTTTTTACTTGATTTGAAGATAAGTTCATTTTAGTATTTTTGAATACATTTGGAATAATGTATTAATTAATCTCACGCACGACTTTATATGGGAATATTTGCGTTATGATAAACTTACTTTTTCTGTCTTTAATTAAATTTAATCTTAATGCCAAGACTTTCAGGTTGGAAATGGCCGTCTAAGCTTCAACAATGCAACAATATCGGCAAAAAATTTCTCAAGTCAATATCCAATAAACTTATTTGACAATTTTCTGATGTACTTTGTTTTTATATAATTCATGCATTAGAAATGAAAGCTTATGCAATTTAACGAATAAACCTTATATTTATTAACGATATTGTGTTTTGGTAAAACATAAGGAAATGATATGGTCCCGTATGAATACGGATTCTTTATGGAAATAAACCAAAAGCTACACTTGAGAATGCACCCGCAAGAAAATTCGTTTGTTAATGATCACATTTTAAAACTGGAACCTTGGTTTAAGATGCGGGAACAGTGTATCCCCTTATCTAGTATTTGGCTGCTGTCGCGATGTCCGTCGTAAAGTCTAAAAGTGCATTCTTAGGGGTGCTTATTTTTAAAATGTACCTAATCATGGTAACTTTTTGCGGGGATTCGATTTTGAGATCTGAACTTCCCTACATGTACCTAAATTTAGGTAAAATTTATCTAAAATGACCATAATTTCTGTCCGTCCAAAATTTTCGGGAAGTGCATTCTTCCCAGTAGTTATTTTTGTCCGTCAGCCCAGAATTTTTGGGTAGTCGATTCTATCCAGTGCTTATTTTTAGGGCTCAAAAACAGGAAAGTTGCCCAAGAATAAATATTACATAATTCAAATTAAAAAGTTAACATTTTACAGGCGAACGTTTTCTCTACTCGGAAGTAAGCGATGGCAGAAGTCGTCACGAAGATCACCGACGAGATGGACAGCACATTCCCGAAGCTATGTGATGCCGTGTAAACAGGATAAGACAAATAAGGTAAAGAATTAAACTTAGGATCTGACACTCTAGTAAGACTAAAATAGTGTCAGATTGAGGATCTCAAAATTTCCCTTAAGAATGAAAAAGCTTTTTATCTATGTTAGCATCTACTGATGAGACTCGACTAACATAGTATCAGTATACTTCTAGCCGTCTAGATTGAGAGTCGAAACGGTTAGATAATCAACATTATTAGGTCATTCTTTCATAACCCCCAAAAAACAAAACAGCTTACTAGGTAACATTAAGTATGTAAATAAACTAAACTAACTAACTATTGGTTAGTTTCAACAATTTTATTTATGAAGCAAAATGAAATGAAAGCACAATAGACCGAAAAAGATTCTGTTACAAGTTGGTCTCAGTTCCACGATTTGGGGAAAATGAAAAAATATATGCGGTCTAACTGTTAGTTCTATGGTTGAAATCAAGATTCAATAGCACGCTGCTCGATTATCACACAGCCGGCGTAAAGCTTATTCACCTTTCTCAATGTCTTGGTCTCCAGTATGCAATCTTGAGCTCGGAGCGACAGTTTTTGAAACGTAGTCGAATAGAAGGACAGTTCAAATTTGAAACGTTTTTGAGGCGAGCGACGGAATCGCTAAAGTTAGTTTGTGTAAAATTTTGTTAAAGTATTAGTGAGATGTAAAAAATTCGACGTTTTTAATGAAAATGTTGATGAACAACCAACATATACTATCATTTGAGAACAAGGTCCACATTTCGGGACAAACATTTTATTTGAATTCTTTACCCTCAATTTTTGCTTACTAAGAGGCTCATATGACCATGAAACACTATGCTTTCAAAAAACAAAAATAGCTGAGTGCCAGAAGGTGGTACAACTATCACCTAACTCTACGCGCGCAATACGACGTTTTCCGTCGACAGAAAATAGAGTGTAAAAGAGAAGAGAGTTCTCCGTCGGCCATAGATAAAAGTCCGACGACGACGGAAAACGTCGACGTTTTTAGAAGGAAATGAGGAAAAATGACGATTGCTAACTATGTTTACCGCCATTTTTCTCCTAATCGCGAGCCTAGCCCGACGTTTTTCGTCCGCGGAAAATTTTTCCGTCGACGGAAAATGAGAGAGAGAGGACAGACGTTACCTCTTTGAAGAGACGGCAGACGAAATACGACGACGGAAAACGTTTTGATTCTGCGCCTAGCTTAATAGACCTTTTAATTTTAAGGTCTAATTTTGCAGTCCAAGCTTAACATTTATATTGCAACAAAAAGGTAATAAATGGAAAATGTTCGGTACCATGCAAAATTTTTAAACAGCTCTCGCTTCTTTTAAACTAGCGGGGTTGTGGCGCCTTCGGCGCCACAACCCTTGTCTTAGAGCTTTGTCAGTGGCTTTGTCAGCAGAACCTCGCGGCCTTCGGCCGCTCGTCAGTGGCTTTGTCTGCGGAGCCTTTTTCCAATGAAAAAAGGTAGAATCTTCAGATAAGATTAGAAAATGCACTTCGAAAATTTTGCGACACACAGACAGAGGTTGGTCGATTACTATATAGTGGATACGCTTGAAATTGTTTAATTTTAAAGCATAAATGTACAAGGGGGCCAAAAACAGCATAAAAACAACAAACATTGCATTTTTGAGCAATTTTTTCCTTTGGAAAAAATTTACCCTCCATAAACCGACGTTTTGAGCCGGCCCTTACATGTATCGGTTTAGAGAAGTTCGACTGTATAAAAAATACCTATATTTAATAAAACGATTCTCAATTAACATTTGTAACACTTCACAATTATTCAAATTATTATCTCAAATTTATTAATGACGGATTTACAACAAAAGATTTTTTAAGTTTCCAACTCATGTTTGCTTTTTAAGATTAAGAATGTGCCTAGATGGAACGGCACCAGGTAGGCATAAGTCCAGATAATAGCAGAAGTCGTCCAGGTACTTTCTCACAGCCAAAACATATTCCGCGTTGCCAGACTGGTATTGGCCTCCTTCTCCAAATATTATCGAGATCAGTTCATACTGGCCTTGTCTGTATGCAATTTATTAGAAATATATTATTCTTTTGCTTCAAATTGCAAGAGAGTTTCCCTTGGAATGATACCAACTATTCAACAAGAAGATAATGGGGCTCCCTACAGGAGCCAAGTCCCCTCCCATTCCAAGGGGGAAGGTCGGGCGATCCGCGGCCGACCACAGGACTGGCTCGCCGCCTCCGGCGCCTCGCAATGTTTTCCCTTAATTGTTTGACAAATTCCTTCAAAAAAATTTTGAAAAATTTCGTACCCCGGAGGTACCCCTGGAATAATTATAAATCTCAACAAACTTTTAAACTTTTTAGTGTTTGTAAACTATGACTATCGCCTCGATCTTATTTAGAAAGGCCCATGCTCATTTTTAATATTTATAGGACAAATTCGTTTAAAGGTAAATAACTGAAAACATTACCCGTTTTTGTAGACAACAGGACCGCCACTATCATGTGAGTAGGGGCTGTGTCTAGGATCTTCTTGATTGACCATCGCGAGAAGAAAATCGTTCTCAATTGCATCTCTGGCTCCTGCTTCTGTCTCCCTGTTCAAGGTCTCGTCTTTAGACAAGAAATGCATACCGCCCAGATACTGAAGAGGACCAGGCTCATTGTAGCTCTCTTGAGAAGTAAGTCCCCAACCCATAGTCTCCATGTTCCTCAGATTGTTAGGCAAGCGGTTAGTCAGACATATAAAATCCAAACTTGTATCGATATCTATGGACTTCTCAAGCTCGAACAAAGCTATATCCTTAGCGTAATTATCCTGTCCTTCAAACGCAGTATCGTATACAGCAAAGCCACCAAAAGTCTTCTCTTCCATGTCAATCATATTGCAAATGTCTTTTTCATGCGGACATACGCCTCCAACCAAAAGCTTCACGTTTATGGTTCGTTCCTAAACAATAAAATGTTTAATTTGTTCTTCTACTCTACTCTAAATTAAACTTTATGATACAATTAGTGATAAATTCTCTGGCACTCAAATTCGTTAGAGATGTTAGGTGTGTTTTAAATCTATAGCCGAATATTGATGCTGTTTAGTATATTGATTATTTTTCTTTAAAATTCTTAACTAACCAATTTTCACATTAATATCAAACTGATTACTTTGAGAAAACAATGTCGAGCAGAAAGGATATGCCTTGGGCTAATCAACATCCCACTGCAGAATACATATCCATATTCATGTTGGACAGCAACAATAAAGGGAAATTGTCCTCTCTGCGCGATTCTACCTCCGATTATACGGTCTCCAACATTTCGCTCCTCTTCCGATTGAGAAATATTCAATCCTCGCGTGATTTCATTGGCTTCTCTATTCCAACCACACTTTTTGGCAATTTGGTCCTTCTCGGGAATTGTTAGTTTATTGAACAGATCGCAGGAAACACTTGAAGGAACCGACAGACACAAGAATAAAAATATCTGAAAATATGAACCAGGCATTGTGCTAGTAAAAGAAGTGCTATTAGCTGAAAGGAAGTGCTTTTAAAAGAGTCCCTTCAATTTCAATATAAACGTAAATATTTATAAAAATATTCATAAAAACCTATTAAATTATGTGCATTGCGTTGAATGCATTATGAAAAATTAAATTATTTGTGGAAATGTTTGCTCAAAGAGGAGCCGCCAAAAGGGGCACCGAATAATAACCAGAAAAGAACTTTTTTCAATATTTTAGAAAGAGACGTGAACATTGAATTAACATTAAATCCTTCTTTTGATGGCCGAACGTTGGCAAAAACCCCTAATTTCGTCTCAATTCACACCTGGATTAAAAAATAAATCACTTTTGCCGATTTCGTAAAATGATTGTTCTACTGTAATTATTCCCAGGTACTCTTAACTGGAGATTGACAAAAATAACCAAAAATCGTTTAAAATGTTTGTTTTTATTTTAGCTAGTTTAGTTAGCCTTTTAATTTCTTAACAAAGATTAGGTATTTTGGCTAACTTATAACCAATTTTTTAGACAACTTTTCGAATTAGTAAATTAATTTCTCTTTCTATAAATGAGATAAAATACGATTATCATGGATTAATTTTCCAGACTAGCCGGCTACCGCCGGCTAGCCGCCGGGAGCCTAGATTTGTGGGGTGGTATAAATTCGTTGAAGCAAAAGAAGTTAATTGTTTGTCACCCGTAAGCAACATCCCGCCCGGGAAAGTTCTGACCTCGTGAGAATAACACGACCTCGTGAGAACAAATCTCGAATCTGACGTCAGATTCGTGATCAGCGCATCCGAAAACCCCCGAGTGCCAAAAATCAGACCCATAGGCACCTTGCATCAAAAAATGTCATTTTTTGGCCAAAAAGTGGCTTTTTTTCAAAAATGCGCCAAATCAAAAAGTGTAAAAAGCAAAGTGGACCAGAATCGCCTCAAAAATCGATTGGGATCATAAAAACATCACTTCCCATGGCCAAAACCCTTAAAAACACGTTTTTGCGTTTTGGCGCGAATTCAAATATTCAAATTTTGGTTCTGACAATTTTCCCACACTCAGCACATTCAGGGGAATCGAATGAGCTATCACACGCCCTGATCTGAATGCTGGATATTTCTGGATGATTGATGACATTTTGAGCGTTCCGCACGACGCCGCTTACACTAGGTCTACGCACGTGGGGATTCCCCCGGGGGATTTTGTATATTTCTTATAGTTTAATCACAGCGCTGTACTCTCTCATCCAATCCCCCGAAGAGAAAGCGTTGTGAAGCAGACATAAAACATGTCTTTGTCGACATACACAATGGCATACACAACCAAAATTTGATGTCTGTGCGAAATGCTCTGTACAGAGAAGACAATTTCATTTTTGTTATTCCAAAACAAACTCCTTTGTTCTAGAACACCCCAAAGAATCAAATCGATTTGATTTTTCACAATTACACAAAGCGAATCCGCCGGGGGATTGGCCGGGGGAATGAGAGAGTATTTTTGTGCAGTAAAAGCGATAGAAAAATACAAAATCCCCTCCCCCTTTCCCCCACTTGCGTAGACATAGCATTACAAAAATCGTTACCTTCACTTGCTTTTGTCTGAACCAATCGATTGGCCTGCGAACTGGTTCTTGATTCAGAAGTAGCGGAAATTGAATCGGACGTGGAGAAAGCGATTATGGAAATATAGAAGAAAATATATATGAAAAATACGGCAATATTGAGAGCACAGCCGAAGTTCATCTTGATCGATTTCTCAAAGAGTTGCTTCAAGAGTTGTCACTTCAAGAGTTTCTGAAATGAAACATACAAATTTCAGAAAAAACTGCTCACCGGCGCCCAATGGGTGCCGGTGAGCAGTTGGCGGCGCGGGAAAAAATTTTGAGTAATTTTCCCAAACTTTCAAAATTTTCTTTCAGTTTTTCTTCACATTAAACGTAAAAATTAATGTATAATAGTGCAATTTTAATGAAAAAGGGTATAAAAATGGTAGAAACTTCTAGAACATTCTGGAAGTTTCTAAAATTTTTTACTTTTCCAAAAAGTTTCTTCACGATGTGCGCAATATTTTTGCTACGGACAAATTTATGAATCCATGCGTTGGTTTCTTACACTAGGTCTACGCACGTGGGGATTCCCCCGGGGGATTTTGTATATTTCTTATAGTTTAATCACAGCGCTGTACTCTCTCATCCAATCCCCCGAAGAGAAAGCGTTGTGAAGCAGACATAAAACATGTCTTTGTCGACATACACAATGGCATACACAACCAAAATTTGATGTCTGTGCGAAAATGCTCTGTACAGAGAAGACAATTTCATTTTTGTTATTCCAAAACAAACTCCTTTGTTCTAGAAAATCAAATCGATTTGATTTTTCACCATTACACAAAGCAAATCCGCCGGGGGATTGGCCGGGGGAATGAGAGAGTATTTTTGTGCAGTAAAAGCGATAGAAAAATACAAAATCCCCTCCCCCTTTCCCCCACTTGCGTAGACATAGCATTATTATATAGGGAAATTCACAAATCCAACAAACTATTGTTTAATACAACTGGTAACACAAAAATAGGGAGAATGTATGCAAAGTAAAAATGTCTCTGCACGAATAAAGTTACTTTGAAGCCTTCTTCAAAATTTCTCTTGTTAAAGTTATTTCTTTTTTTGGTGCATACAGTTCAATTAGGATCCCTCCGAAGATGCCTAAACCGTCTTGAACTAACTTTTTCGATAGAATTTCATTGCCAGAGATTATGAATGCGAATGAATGAATGAAACAATGAATTCAACCTTTAATTCAATTTGTTTTCAATATACTCTTTCATATTAATATTTCCCTCAAAATTTATCCAATTTTTCTTCGAGCTAATGTCACTCTCTCAGAAATTCTCTTTTCCATAATAATTGCCCCAAGGTACCAAATTTGGACCAAGCAGTGTTATCCATAATGGTCCGGGGAATCGATTGGGATGTTTTCATTTTGGTGCGAATTCATATTTTCAAATGTTTGGTCTGACAATTTGTGAGTGATATCTTAAAAATTACTCCTGGAATTGATCAAACCAAAGTCAGATTCGGAACAGCCGTGAAATGCTGCGTAGGATGAGAACATTTGGCTCACTGAACAACTTTGTGGTCAACGGCATGGTCGTTTGAGACGATTTTCGGCAAGTTTCGGCCAAAAATATGTCAAAATATGCAAGCATGGCAACCGGACCGGACCGGGCACCGGACCGGACCGGACCGGACCGGGGGGTGGCCGGTCCGGCGGACCAAACCGGACCGACCAAAACTGGACAAGCACCCCTAAGAATGCCTTCGGCGGCAAAAAATTTTGAAAATTTTTGAAATATTAAAAATTTTCAATGTATGTTTTTGGCAAACAATTCCATTTTTATAAAAAATTTTGCCTTCGTCGCTATTTTTCCAAAATATTCGCCTGCGGCGCTTTTTGGCTGTTTGTATGTTTTTTTTTTCTCTTATAAAACTCGGTCTCGGTTTCGGCCATTTTTAAGTCGCAAATATTTTCTGCGTCTAAGTGTTTTTGGGGTTACTTCGATGCACTAATCACAAATCTGCAATTGGTGAAATGGTAAAAAATGCAAATTTTGGTCAAAATTTCACAAAATATTGACCAATTTTCGCGAAATTTTGGCCAAAATTTTAGACCAAAAATTAAAATTCTTGATGCGATACGGAAAAAATGGTTGCAGATTCGTAATTAGCGCATCGAAATACCCTAAAAACACCTTTACAAAAAAAATGCGAAAAAATCTCGGCGCTACCGAAGGTAGCGCCGCGAAAAATTTTTGACCTTTTAGAGACCGGACCGAACCGGACCAAACCGGACCGGACCGGACCGGACCGGGGGGTCGAGCGGACCGGACCGGACCGGACCGGGCAAAAGGTCGGTCCGCTGCCATGCTTGAAAATATGGTAAAAGTGCAAAGTGATGTCTATTCAGAGGGCTCATTAGGCACGAAATTTGGTACGTCCTGAAAAGAGCTTTTGTGCATATAAGAGATCTCAGATAGGCTATTCGAGCTGTCTGATTAAAGAGCTGTCTGCGTTTTAACGCTCGGGGGGTTTCGATAGTCCTGAATCCGAATCTGTTGTCAGATTCGAGATCGGACCACACACATCGAAGATATAGGCTATGAGGGCATTTATCGGGATTAGGAGTCTCTGACCGCCTCCAGCGGCGAGTGAGGTGTCAAATGCAAGCTCTGGGCGAGGCAAAACGAATGGCATAAATGTTTCTGAGTTCGCACAACCCACGTCGAAGTTATGTGCCTTCAGGGCATTTTGCAGATAACCGGCCATTTTAGGCAACCATTTTAACGCCGCCTATCGGCGGCGCGCGAAAGACATTGTAAAATAAAAGCCCCCTCCAAAATAAGCCCCCTCTAGAGGGACATTGAAAAATATAAGCCCCGGGGCTTATTTTGATGGAAATACGGTATTCGGAATCTAGACGCAAAGTTGACATATGAAGATCAATATCAGAACTGAAAAAAATCCCGAAAAACTAGCCGAAAAATGGTGCTAAACATAGCACATAATCAACATTTTTATCCTTCTCTGGTCCTTTTCTGATCGTTTTCTTTCAAATGGTCGTCGGCCTTTCATCTATGGCCTTTCATAAATGGCAGAGTCCTGTATGTATAAGTCTTTCCGCTTCCACCTGGTCCATCAATGAAAATACATCCCTTTTCTAACTCTGCCTTTTCTTTCTTTCCCAATAATTCAAATACTCTTTTAACAATTTTCTTTTGTCTTGTGTTCATAGATTCTCGCATGAGATTTCCAAGTAATAATTCTTCATTTTTATCCCATTTTTCGTTTTCTTCTTCTTGTTCATCCTCAGGAACATCAATGCCGTATTGAACCAATGTCATTCCGACCTTATTCAATTGCATTTCAATATCATGAATTGCCTTCTTTTCAGCTCTTGTTTCATTGAGACCTTTATGAGTAAAATCATCATACAAATCCTTCTTGAACTTTTCCCAAATTTCTTTCGCATTGAAAAACTTTTCTCCATGGATTATCAAAGATGCAAACATTTCTCTTAACATATAAGCATGGTGGGGAATTTCGATAAATGCAAAGGAAGGCTTCATCGAAGCTTTATCGAAGTTTTCTAGTTAGCGCGAATCGCCGGTCGCAATTTCCTGCTGTTTCCCAGCTGCGCGCATTCGTTGTTGTCTTTCCAACGAGGGAAACGAATGGGCGCAGCTGGGAAACAGCAGGAAATTGCGACCGGCGATTCGCGCTAACTAGAAAACTTCGATAAAGCTTCGATGAAGCCTTCCTTTGCATTTATCGAAATTCCCCACCATGCATATAAGCACTTTTAAAACTTACAGCTTCTTCAAAATATTTTTCATACTCATTTCCAGTTTCCAATAATCCTCTAGCAATAACAGCATCTTTAAACGTTTCATGTATTACTCCTTCATAGCTGAAAATGTCTTCCCAACGTTGTGCTCCTTTTACATTTAAAAGTAACATTCTCAAGTAAAACAATTCTTCTTGCTTTACACTTACGGAATAAATTCTTCCTATGCTCTTCTTTCCATCACGTTTTTTCCTGTACCATTCAAGCTTATCATTATTATTAGGGTTGGATTCCCATCCCCGCATAATCGTCTCGGCGCTTAACCATTGTCTCTCTTCGTGGTGCAATGATAAACAAAATCTCTAAATCATCATCTTTTACACAGCTCAGCTTGTTATTTTCAATCGATAGAATATTTCCTCTTTGTTCCAGACGGCGAATTGAGTACAGGGTATATAATTCGCCGTCTGGAAACAAAGAGGAAATATTCTATCGATTGAAAATAACAAGCTGAGCTGTGTAAAAGATGATGATTTAGAGATTTTGTTTATCATTGCACCACGAAGAGAGACAATGGTTAAGCGCCGAGACGATTATGCGGGGATGGGAATCCAACCCTAATTATTATCTTTATTCTTCACAAAAGTGTATTGTTCAGGAATTTCATAGTAATACAATTCTCTTGCTTCTTCATCATTCTTATTCAATTCAAACCACGCAGTCAGAGTGGTATCTTTTACCTCTGCATTGTCAATTTTGGTACTTATGTCGTCGCACTTCTTCCAATAAACATTTTTCATTTCGGGCAAGTGCAAGCCCAGTCTTATAACATGGTGACTTATATCATCGAGAGGTAAATCAAAAATTCTCCAAAATGCTTCCTGAGGTGTTACATACCTTGTGTCAATATATCTTTTAATTTCGTCATGTTCAATTACATCATTCCCATCTCTTTGGATTACAACTCTTGCAGCATCATGACCCTTATAGCAGTACTTGTACAAATATTTCACACTTTCAACGGATGCACAGACTTCTACATTTATATGAGCATTGAATTTTAATGACAAAATTGGATTATAGGGTACAACCCATCTATTATCAATTTCAACTCCATTTTTCATTACAAATGCACCATTATCACTTCTCTTATACATCGCATAACTGTTCTTTCCTACTTCCGTTTCTTCTCTATTGACTTCAGATTCGGATTCAGCATCTTTGAAAACCACTGTATACCAATTTTCAGCGTCTCAGATGCATTGGAACGAAAAATCACTTTTTTGGCCAAAAAGTGGCTTTTTGGCATAAAAAATTTAAAAATTGGCCATTTTAAAAAATGTAAAAAGCAAAGATGTCCGCCATAGCCTTAAAAATTTTATAAAAATAGAATTGGGCGAGGAAGGAATGAAAATTTTCTTTGCTCGTCACAAATGCAACAGATTCTGTCAAGCAATGGAACTGAAGAAACACGAGGCTAATATCTCGTGAGGAAAGAGAACAATTTGATTACTGTTATAATATTATTTAACGTTTTTGAATTCACTTTAGCATTTTATTGTAATATTTGGTACACAAAAATGTCACAATTTTTGATTTACATTGATACTTTTGGTTAATAAAAGAAATGTTCAGAAAATGTTCGATGTAGAAGATATGAAGTTAAGGCATAGAATTGTAGTAAAGAGTAGGAGTCTATCTACTCCCATCAAATAGACAAGTAGTAATTTATCCATTCTTATCTAAACGGCTGCAGTTTAGGTAAGCTATCTCACGAACTAGCTATTTTCTCTTTTAAGGCTTTTGAGCCAGAATGATGGAATGTCTCCATGTATGCCTATATGTTCTAAGTTCCCTCACATTCCAAGGGGAAAGGTCGGGCGCTCTGCGCCCGACCACAGGACTGGCTCGTCGCCTCGCAATGTTTATGGGGTATATATGTATACATACTGATTTGTGCGCACCGCGCCCGACCACAGGGGCCTATCTTACTAACGTGATATTTTGAAAATTGTCATGAAATTTTGACAATATTGTCAAATTTGCAGATTTGCAAATTTTCAGTGACAATTGCCAAATTATCCAATTGTCAAGACAATTTGCAAATTTTCAGCAATGAAAATTTGACAATGAAAATTTGACAATCTGACAATTGTTGTTGAAATCTTGATATTTTGACAATCTTGCCATTCCTGTGGTCGGGCGCTCCGCGCCCGACCACAGGAATGGCTCGCCGCCTGCGCCTTCGTAATGTTTAAGGGGTAAGAGAAGATAACCCCTGATAAAATGATGACCGACTATAAGTAAGAAAACAGACAGAAGTGACAAAATAGGCACCCTGAAGAATGCAGGTTTTCGTGAGAAAGGTGGAAGTGACAAAATAAGAACAAAAGAAAAACCCCTAAAAATGGCCCTTTGAATAATTCGAGAGCATAACACGACCTCGTGAGAACAAATCTATAAGACAGACTATTTATATAGACAGACTATAAGCATCCCTGAGAATGCACCCAAAAATTGACCTCGTGAGAGACTTTGGTGAGAATAACATAACCTCGTGAGATCAAATCCCAAATCTGACGTCGGAATCGGATTCAGCACCATCGAAAACCCCCGCGTACCAAAAATTTTTGGGTCAAGATTCTCAAAAACATGAATTCGAATCGTCCGTATTTAACGTTACACACGGAGGTGGCATTGCGCTCTCGAAAATATGGCAGTTCCATTGAAAATGAATTTCGAATTCCCGCCAGCGTTCTAAATATGCGCAAATCAAAGGGACTGAAATAGAGCGCACTTGTGCTTCCTGATAGACAGAAGGCATTTTCACACATGAAAAGAGAGAACAGTTGTGATGTGTATCGCAAATCATATAGAGTATATGCTCCTCATTTCTACACAAGTGAAATTCAACAGATTTATTGACAAGACAATTAAAATAACAAAGATAATCGATAAAAATAAATCGCAACATCGACTTTTCAATAAATGAAATAGTTTCCGTTCTGCATACCGGTCCTGGTTCTGGGCTTAGAGACGCGATTTCCCTTCGGTGTCGAGGAATATACCTTATGGGCAATTCGGAAACAATTGAGACATCGTCTGGTATCGCATTTTCACCACCTGAAATAGTGTATGTGTATAAAGAAAGGCTCATTGATACCTTAAGATAGCTTCAGCACTTAGGCGCGTTTTAATGCATTACGAAAATAATATCCCTAACTAGTAATTGGCTGCTGTCTGTGGACACTTTTGAAGATTCCTGTTTTTAACTTTAAGCAGTTAAGTGCATTCTAGTTATTAGCAACTAGTAGGAGCGCAGCGCCTTCGGCGCTGCCGAGAAGCCCCATATTAGTATGCGACTATTTTCAACGGGGTGGTTTCAGTGTGACCCCTGGACCAGCTTTCAACAAATTGGTTTCATGCCCCCTCACCTGTCCTTCCCACGCTGTATTTACGGGGTCACTTCACTTTGCTCCCCGTGCCATAGGTGCCCGAAACCGGTGTCAATCGTCTCCATTTCATATGTGAACCCCGAAAAACACAAAAATATTTTGGAGAAATGCAACCTCTTTCCCCCACGCACGTGCATATTGTATTGTGGGGAAATTCACCCTAAAACCATTTTACCACGTTATCGAATCCGAAAAATTTTTTAGTCCGCAAATTCCGAATATGGCCTCAGGGTATTTTTAACCAAAAGTAAGATCACTAAAGCCTTAAAGTTTTAAGGCCTAACCATTAAGAAGTATTGGGGGGCCTCAGGGGGACCAAGCCTAAGGGTTGCCTTTCACGCCTTTTAAATGTTGCTTAAAGCCCTTAAAGCTTAACCTAAACCTAAGACTAAAGTGTGCACCCCGGGGACCATAAAATTTGTTTGCGAATTAAAAAAATAAATTTGCGTGCGTGGGGACATAAGTGCCAGATTTGAAGCCAGATTTGAATTTGTTCAATGTTTGCCCGTTATTTGGAGTTGAAAATAAACTTTAGCATCTATATTTAGTACAAATACAGTTCCCCACGCATACAAAAAATCGAGAATGTTCACGTGCGTGGGGGAAAGAGGTTTCATTTCTCCAAAAAATTTTTTTGTTTTTCGGGGTGGTTTCCATTTCATCATGTGGTTCCCACATGACGGGCAATTGCAATGCACCGGATCGAGCACAAGCATATGAGCAGAAGCTGCACTTGTATGGCTTTTCTCCAGTATGAGTGCGTGAATGCACTATGAGAGCAGACTGAGTAGCGCTGGCATACGAACACAAAGTTTCTCACCAGTGTGAGTGCGGACATGTAATTGCAATGTATTGGATTGAGTACAAGCGTTTTGCAGGTTTTACGTGGTAAATTTAAAGACATACGTGGTAAAGATGGACGATCCTGGTTTCACATATCGGGCAACACAGCAATGACTCGACTTGACATTGAAACGACTTTGCGCAATTTCGGTTTCGTCGAGGAACTTTACGATCCCAATTTTACGATGCCAAAATGTGATGGATACCGAACTAGACACTGGAAATTTGTCAGAACCGTTAACAAATGACTCAGTTTTCACTTAATCTACTGCAAGAATTGTTTTATTTTCTCTTTTCTTTGCCGTTTGAATTGTTAGACTACTCTTGCTTCTAATTGTGAATAAAGTTTCTGTCTGCTGGAATTATTGTATAATAATCAAAATCTTGGTACCAATGACCGATTTGTATGAAAAAGGGCATTTTTGGCCAAAATTGTATTTTTATGCAAAATCCCTCGAAGGTTGTTTGATTGTTGAATTCAGATTTCAATAGTTTTCATGTATACAGAACATCCTTTAAACCTCCAATTTGAACGCTTGCTCCATTACCAATCGAGCTGTGGTATGCAAAGGTAGCACTGAATGATAACTCATTTCAGGTTATTATTTTAGACTTTCTTGAATAAATTTTTATTTATGTTAATTGAGAAATATGAGAGAGATAATATTTTTCATAAGCAATCCACAATAGATACAATGAATGAATATAAGTGAAAAGTTGTCTGAAAACTGATAAAACACTCATATTAGTTTGAATTGAATTCAAATTTCACTGCGCATCATCAATGGAGGTTTGGGAACGCTGCTCAATTATTACTCTATCCCTCGAACGCGAACTGTTTGTTTGTTGAGAGTGGATTCTCTTCGTCCTAAGTGTAGAGCCATGCTCATTTCGAAGCAGCATATCTGGAGGTCCGCAATTTGGAGGTGCAAGCAACTGAATCTTGAAACATTGTCCAGTGGAACGTCGAAATCGCTGAAAACGTTAATATCATTAGTAAACAAAAGATGTTACTATCATATACAGCAGTGAAAATAAGAGAATCCACTTATGAAATTCTTCTCTTAGGGTGCATCGCTAAGGCTAAGCAAACCTCGCATCGCAAACTTATCTCGCTCGCACGCTTGACCAAAAAACTCGCATCGCAAAATTCGCCTCTCAAATTTCTAAAGCTCGCAATCAGAAAAAAAACTCGCGAGGTTCGCTCGCAAAAATTTGACAAAAGCTTACTTTTGTGAGTGTGGGCTAATTTTGAAGTCATTTGTTGAATACTTCACCAATTGAATTTCACGAGTGCTTCTATCACTAATTTTCACTTGATTTTCAAACTATTTTCTTTTCTATGACATTCTGCCAAACAGAGGAGAAATTTGATAGAATGTCAGAGAAAAAATATAAAAAATATAGCGCTTATTTGAATTTGCTTCATTAAGCATAAAAATAAAAAAAATTCAAACTAACGTAAACATAATAGACCAAATATTGATTTAGAATTTGATCGCTTTCGATTAAAATAGATGAGAGAATTTTATTAGAGCTTGTGAATCTGCTAAGTGAATTTTTTCAAATTTCGCAATTTTAACAAATTGTTTAGCCCCCTTCTTAACCCTTCATTGCCGAGTGTATCCGATCGGATACGCTTTTGATTTGCTAAAGACTTCACAAAAAGAAAGAAACAAATGAGTGTTCATTATTCATACAAAGAGTGTGTCTGTAAATAGATCACATAGAAAAGAGAAATAAACAAAGGCAGGCATGTTGATTTTGATAAAGACAGCTCACCAAAAGGAAAGCTAATGGTAATGCAGACATTCTGCCTTTTGTCTATTGCTCCAGCAATGAAGTGATAACCCATCATTTCCCAGTGTTGCGAAAACGCAACGCAAACTTTGCAGTAATTTTTCGCCAATTTTTTGTCTTCCTAGCTCAAATCAGATAATGCTCTTATATAGCCAATTTTTTGTCCGGAACCAGGATATGTAATTTTTTTACCCACTTTTTCTACGATTTTACCCTGAAAAACGGTCATTTTCGAGACACACCCCCGAAAATCGAGGAAAATTGACGAATTTTGGAGGGTCACCTTAAATTCTCCGATTTCTAAAAACCTTCGTAACTTTCGAAATTTGGCACCTTTTGCGGAAATTAAAAAAAATTTGCCGAGTAAATCGGGTATGTGGAATCCAATGAGCTTGACAAATTCCGTGCAATTCCATGAATTTGTATGGAAAATGGCGAAAAAATGGGCTTTTTTGTGAACTTGAACTTTAACAAAAAATTTAATCCATGTTTTATTTGCGATTTTCAGTGCGGTTTTTTGTACCTGGTGCGGAAAAGTCTCTAGATTCTGGATCAGTCAACAGATTTTTGACATAACGCCAAAATGTGCCAATTTTGGCGAAAATTTGTCAAAAAACCTGGTTTTGCCCCTAAAAACGCCAAAATTAACAATCTTAAAAAGTAACATTTTTTATTGGTGGGGAAATTTGGAGCAAAAATTAACCCTTCTCAACTTTTCGAGCTCTATCGATCCAGAAAAACCAAATAATATAATTTCAGGATTTTTGTCGAAAGAATCAAGTGAGGCTATCATTTCTTAACAGTTGAAAATCGTCATTTTTTACGAAATCGGGAATTTTTCCCGTAAATTGAAAACAAGTTGTTCGAATTCTTTGTCAGATTGTTTCTAACATGCACAGGTACTACTTAAAAAAGAAATCAAGAATTTTCATCAAAAAAATTGAAAGTTACGAACATTTTAACGGGTGAGGCTATCATTTCTTAACGCAGTGTAGTAAAAATGGGCTAGAAACCGTTTTCATGTCATGTTTTGCCAATTTATCATGAATGGCTATTTATTTATCTAGATATTTATAGCCATGCCAGCAGTGGCGCAGCCAGAAACTCTGTGCTCTGATTTGGTCTCTTCTACACTGCGTGCTATTTCTTTGTTAAAGCCAAAAAAAGCGGGGCACCGGCAGACACAACAATGATTAATCATAGCTTAGAAAAGAAGATAGAGACATTTTTAGAGCTTCTTTTGCTTTTGTAAAATTAACTATGTTTATCATTGTTGTGTCTGACGGTGCCCCGCTTTTTTTGGCTTTAACAAAGGAATAGCACGCAGTGTAGAAGAGACCAAATCAGAGCACAGAGTTTCTGGCTGCGCCACTGCATGCCAGGCCGATCTGGAGGATAAGTAATAATAAAAATATGTTTTTAAAAATGACCTATTGGAGCCACTTCATCGTTTTCCTCTGCGATGCAATTTCTGACATTCCCTTGATTCATCCTTGTCAAACATTGACCAAAATTAGCATTGGCATCAGTAGCAGGCCCAGAGAACAGAAGGCTATCGCCGCATTGGTATTCAGGACAATGTGCGATATTTTCCACATATCTCTGCGGATTCTTGGCACGTCTCAATTGCTTTCTCAATTCGAGAATTGACTGGTGATTTGCGTTTGCTCGACGTTTCTTTCTGTTTCATACGCTTAGTGGACTAAAAGTAAACTATTTTAGCAGGTAGATGGATACTACTGAAAATTTATTCATCTTTACAATAAAATCATTACCATTTCGACCGCCGATTGACATTCCTCCGTCATCAGACTGTTCGGTTCAAACTTGATTGCAAATTTCACTTTTGAAATTGCAGTGTCTGGATCAGTGTGGCAACGACTCCGACTCCGGAGTCGAGGAGTCGACTCCGACTCCGGAGTCGGAGTCACTCCCAAAAACCAGCCGGAGTCGACTCGGAGTCGACTCCGGCCTCGGGAGGGTCGGGAGCAAAAAAAGCATAGGGGGTACCACATGAATTTTTTTTTCCGGCGCCGCCATTGGCGGCGCCGGAGAAAATTTTGAAGGTTTTTTCCAAATTTTTGAAAATTTTCTTTAATTTTGCTCCAAATTTTCAATAATTCGACCACGAACTTTTGGATACCAATAATTTTTTCTTAAGAGAAAACATCTCATTTTGGAAATATTTTGTCGTTTTTCCAGGAAACAGATATGAAACACTAACTTTTGGCAATTTTGAGCTGAAAATTTGTGAACTTTTCAATAAATATTAAGAAACTTCAATCTTTAAATTTATTTCAGTGATAAATTATAGTCAATTTTTAAAGAGAAAGCCATTTTTTATTAAAAATTTTGCCTGCGGCGCTTTTGTGCCGTAAATTTTTCTATATTTCTGGAAAAATACACTAATGTAGGCACAATTTATACAAAATGTTCCTAGATATATGGGGAAAGTCGCGATAAAAAAGCGTCACAGGCAATCTTTTTTTGAAAAAATTTGAAGAATTTTTGAAAATGTGGAGTACAATTAAAGAAAATTTTCAAAAATTTGGGAAAAACCTTGAAAATTGACCATTTTTGACGCACTACATTAAAAATAATTGCAAATTCATGATCAGCACATCAAAAAACCCTTAAAAACACATTTTACTGAAAATCCGAAAAAATTTGCTTTTTTGTCATTTTCAAACCATAGGGGGGAGTACATGGTTTTCGAAAAAATCGATTTTCTGAAAATTTGGAAAATTTTTATGAAAAAATTTAGGTAAAATAGTGTAATATTGATGAAAAAGTGTATAAAAATGGAAAAATAGCATAAAAACACGAAAAATTTAGCAAAAATGGGAAAATTTGGTCATTTTTCAATTTCCCCGGAGTCGAATCCCGGAGTCGGAGTCGACCTCCGACAAAAGGCCCGGAGTCGGAGTCGGAGTCGACTTTTGAAAAAGTTGTCACACTGGTCTGGATTGGCATCCACTATAGGAGTAATGACGTCTCCATCGCCGTTCTGCTCCTGAAATTCACATAATACAGGAGACCAAATAAATGGACACCGTGTCTCCAAAATGAGCGTATTTAGGCGTATATTAAAGCGGATTCATAGAAAGACGCCACAATGAGAAACAGGAGTCATGATTCCGTTTACTGTAATGGTACCTTTTTGATTGCCGCTGGACAGTAGCATTCCTCTGTTACAAACTCTTCTTTAACAATCTCAGTTCCGAGATTCGCATTTGGTTGAGAATATCCTTTCAAATCACGTGGCATTTGGCCATTTCCAGAAATATAATCATTGTGAGTATGTTCACTCGGAACAGGATCCAGATGCAAAATAATCGTTTTGTTGGCGAAAGAAAGTTGAGAAGTCGATAAGCGCTGGCATTCTTCAAGCGCCGCTTTAAGTGTAGCCTCTTTCATTGGGCCTTAGTCCTCAATATTACCCTGAATAGAAATTAAAATAACAGTTATTAAATACTAGCGCGCTAACGCGCGCGGGGAGTCAATATCAGTATGCCTTTTATGTTCTAACTTCACTCACATTCCAAGGGGGAAGGTCGGGCGCTCCGCGCCCGACCACAGGGCTGGCTCGCCACCTGCGGTGGCTCGCAAACTCAGACTCAGTCTGAGTTTGCTACAGTCTGAGTTTGCCTCAGTCTAAGTTTGGCTCAGTCTAAGTTTGGCTCAGTCTGAGTTTGGCTCAGTCTCAGTTTGGCTCAGTCTGAGTTTGGTTCAGTCTGAAATTGGCTCAGTCTGAGATTGGCTCAGTTTGGCTCAGTCTGAGTTTGGTTCAGTCTGAGTTTGCCTCTGACCGAAAATTTCGGGGACAAAATACTTGACCGAAAAAGGGGGGACAGACGGACAAAAATATGCTTGGGGCCCTAAAAAAGGGGGACAGACGGACAAAAATATGCTTGGCACACAATTTTGTCTATATTTGGTCTAAAATTTATCTACATTTTAGCTAAATTTTGACCTCAAATTCGGATTCCCCGCTAAAAGTTACCCTAAAATAGGTACATTTTGAATATAAGCACCCCTAAGAATGAACGTCCTTGGCATACGTCCTTGGCATATCTTATGCCAAGGACGGACAAAGACGTCACAGACTTATTATAAGGATCTGTTGTAATTGAAACTAAATGAGGAACGAAACGTGAGGCTTTCTGATGCTACAGAAGTGGTTCTTGTCACAGATTTACAAACTAAATACGGGACTAAATAAGTACCGGTAATCAGGTACCGGCCAGTGTCCGCTATGGGATTGCTGGGCCCGAAACCGCAGAATTCGGGCACCACTGACTGGGTGTATTTTAGTGTCGGGATCAAATATTGCTTGAGCGGAATCTCCATCAGGTACAATATACAGTAGCTTGGGGCCGCTATGGCGACTCTAAATCTGACCTTGAATGGGAGTTATGTAAAGCCTTATCCTAAACTGACAAATAGGAAAAGAATCAACGCTTCCTATTGAATCCGATCTTTGCCTTTATCCTCGTATTATTTGCAGCAAAAATTATCGCAAATATCATAGTTTTTAGAGAAACAAATTTTAATGAGAATTCGCAGTTAGAGGGTGCTCTAAACACCCTAATCAAATGGCACAAAGTAAGTAGAAGTGGAAAAGAAAAAGAAGAAAAAGAAAAGTAAGTAAAGTTTTGACCACTAAAGTAGTCGGGTTTTAGTGTCTAAGAGAACCACTCAAAGATCTGCACAGTCAGGCTGAACAGTTACTCTAATTCGGGCAGGGGTTTGGAATGTTGTTTCGCAAACGGATGAAAGAAAAGAGCGAAAGAAAATCGGAAGTTAGTAATAGACCTCTTTAGTAAATTTAACCCAGAAGTGATATCGAATGCATAGATAAATTTGGGTAGATTTACAAAGAAATCGTCTGTATGGAAACGTATTACTCACAAATTTCAAAACAGAATGAAGGCCGGCATAAATAGTCAAGCAAAAGTAAGTTTAGCAAAGTATAGTGTATCTCACTTGCTGCTTAAGGGCATACATTTTTGGGCAAAGATACTTAGGTTTAGGCTATACGTGCGATACGCCAGTACTCTAAAAGGTGCCCCATTTTGAACTACTCAATCGTGTATTTGTCCACCTAAAATATATTTTTCTCGGTAGAAATTGTCTTAAGTAAGGACGATATAAGAAATCGAATAATTGCTCTTTCATTGGTTTTAGTTGATCCAAAACATTGCGCCTACTTACTTATTTGCTTGTGAAAAGTTTGCCAGAAAATGCTAAAAATGAGGGAAGACAGACGAAGTATAACATAAAAAATTTTAGAGCCAAATGCGCAGAGAAGATAATAAAGGAGAGAAAAATTCAAAGAAATCTATTCAGTAGAAGGGAATAGTGGGCGAGCTAAAGGCACAACACTTTGCCAACATCCCACAAGGGAGAAGGACGGGCGCAGCATGGTTATACATAACACATTTCGTAACACACCCCGGTTGAAGCAAGCTGCTTTCGAAAAGTAGATAGGAACTGGATGATTCCGCCTTGTTAGAGAAAGGCATCGAAGCAGAACAGCAGGACTCTGTGCGCACTTTGATTTTTTCTTACTTTTGTCTCCGCCATGCTTTGCCACCAATTTGTTTTCCACCACTTTTCTCTTTGTTCTCGAACATGCAGCCTCGAGCAGACCTTATTACTAATTTTCAAGTGAAATTGAAAAGTATGGGTAATGCTGTTTGCTCCAAAGCTAGTAGACAAACGAAAATAGGGAGCAAAGCAAAGTTAGACTGCAGAGATTTTTGGGAAGCATTATTACAGATACACAACACAGAAAAGCAGCACGTCAAGTGATGATTTCGAAATGGGATACGCTTTCATCTATAACTGCTTTTCCAGTTCTCTTTTCAGCAAATTGAAAATTAGGCGAAATACCGCCCAAAATCAATTGCTGTAATGACTTCGTCGATTTTGATCGAAAAAATGCATGATACGGGGTACGGCGTGTTTTGCGTGCTATTTCTTTTTCTTTGCTAAAGGGTCACTGCGTCAGATTTTCTCTTTTCTGCTGCGCGCTTCATTAGATTTTCTCTTCCTTTCGACTGGGGGTGAGAGAGTTTGGACTTTCTTTCTCTGCCGGTCCCCGGACTGGGACTAAAAGAGATCGAATACATCGTAAAGGACCAGCATCAGTGAAGGGCTTTGGTTTAATTGCCCAAATTTTGAGGTGATTTAATGTTCCTGCCAAATATTGTTGTGGCAGATGAACAAATTTTGGAATGTGTCGTGTTCGGATGGCACATAACTTTTCGATGCCCAAATATGGCATGCACCCCCGATTTCGCGGCGAAGGCCGCGGCGCCCCTCTCTCGTCTCGTCTCTAACTAAATGCTGCCGATTGCTAAGGATGACACGATTAATCACAAAATGAAGAAGGGAAAATTGGATACTGAATTTATTCATGCGCAAGCATACTTTCGAAATAAAACACAGCAGAAATGGCAGACTGAGGGATACTTTATTATTGAAAATAAGTGAAATTATTTATTCACAATCAAAATTGAAAATAAAATTGTGCTATATTTTCTCTGTGCAGGCACAGAGAAAATAAAGCACAACAAACTTAGTGCAGTCTGTCGACACAGCTGCGCCAGAACGAGCTGTGATACAATAAATGGAAATCAGTTACGAAATTGAACAAAAGAAAGCGGATGTTATGAAAGGGTTCTGTTTTGTAATAAATTTTAGCCCAAAAGCGCGATCCGAGGAAAAGATAAAAATTTGGAAAGCTTTTGTACCAGCGAATGAATCTCTTCCCAAAACAGCCTACTCTGATTTCAAAACAAGGCTGGGCAGTTTTTGCAAATGGGGAGTGCAAGTTAATAAATGTGGCCCAGTAACAGTAAAATAAGCCATTGACAACACTGAGCATATCTGACAGCGGAAGTCAGTCACTAATTTGATGACAGCGAGAAAATATATATTTCATTGAAACAAAACAGGTTCGAAATACAAACAGTAAAATTATATATTAGTAATAGGGGTTTAGGTCAAACGAACAGGGTAGCTAAAAACTTCGCTGCTAAACGGTATAAGGATCTTATATCTCGAACATGATACAAATTTGGCATATACGACTGGAAGTTTCAGGGTTCATTTCTCGATTTCGTTCAATAGGGAAAGTTATAAAAACGCAAACATGGTATCAATGAAATAGCTATAGAAAGGAAAAAAATCAGACAATATACTTCGACTGATCCACATGTCGTAACTCGTTCAGCAATAAAGAACTTAAGTAATCCCGAGTACTATAAAGAAAATAAATAGTTAAGAATGTCCATTTTTTCCGAATAAAATGGACTTCTGTGAATTAAATGGTCTATGTCCGATAGAATCCAGGAATGTTAAGTAATTATTATCTGTATTTCATCGTGATGTTGCACTAGCTGTACGCCCGCCGGTCATAAAAATACGTAAACATGTCACAATCAGCGGCAGCAATTTGAAGCGTAAATAAAAGAAGTGCGAGCTGTTTACATTTAGTGGAGATGCGGAGATGTAGAGATGAAGAGAGCCGTCTGGGCTGTCTCCATCTTCGCATCTCCACAAAATGGTAAACAGCTCGCCCTTCTTTTATTTACGCTTCAAATTACCGCCGCTCTTTAAGTGACTTGTTTACTATTGCGTAATGGGCTGGCGTACAGCTAGTGCAACATCACAATGAAATACAGATAATACATAAACGTTTCTATGGCAATTTGATTCCGCCTAATGTCATTTGATCAAAATGTATTTAATTATTTTGCATGGCATACTTTTTATGCCCGTTAACAAATTTCGTAATGGGCTTCGTATCGAATTCGCCTGTAGTCAGAGAGTAGACAAGTAGTGCTTTACGAAAACTGCAAAGGGAACTTCACCGCCACGACCGCTGTCTATTAACTCCGAGCACAACAACCTGACTGTCCGGGGCAGACACATTGAAAACAGCGAATGTATGTGCGGCGCAGCCTTTAATAGATAATAGACAAAGTGACCTTTAGGTCGAAGACAAGTTGAAGAACAAATATGGAGAAACAAGCCAAACTTTAGAAGTTTGGTGAAGAAAAGGTGTGTGTTTTGTAGCTTAGATTGAGGGAGGCTTCCTCACCCCTAATTGTGTAATAAATGCCTGCTTTAAAGAAAGAATGAAATTTAAAGAGAGGAAATTTACTGGTTGAAAGCAAATTAAACAAATAAAGTTAACAGAAATGCAAACACTTCAAACAAAGGGGAAAGTGTCAAACACTTGAAATCGGGAAAACGTTTCCTGAGGCCTTAGCAAAGGGTGGATGCTAAGACAACTATTCGGGAATCGCGCTTTCCAGAAAAAAGGTAGTTTGAGAGGTTACAGGGAGAACCTCAAGCTAAATCAATTGAGTCAAAGATGGGGAGCTTTCTATGTGTTCGTTTCGAGCGATTCGATCGAAATAGAATGAATGAATATTTTGCCCAAAAGGCGACCTATTTATGATGCCCAGTAGGTCCGCCCAAAAGTCTGAGCAGTCGACCTAACCGGATACATCAGGCCGGGCGATGGAAAAGGGGAATCGGTTTCGTAATCGAACACAAAGGAAGCGGAAGTTAGATGGGGCCTTGTTTTGTAAGAAAATTTGCCCAAAGCGCGATTCAAGGGAAAGATAATGGTGTTAATTTTGCATGGGCTTCGAAAACGTCTTCACTATAAGCATTACTCATGTCTTTCATTACGAAATGGGAATAGGCTTTTCAGCTCAACAAAAATAGCTCAACTAATACAGACAGAGGTGCAATGGGAAATAAAGAAATTAAATTTCACAAAATATAAAAATGAGGATTCTAATGGGAATAGAGTCGCGTCCGCGACACCTAGTAATTACCGATGAAATTTGATCATCAAAAATGTCTGCTTTTTCTGGTTCGAAAAATTGGTTCCTGGTTTTCATCGAAAAGCGTAGAATACTTTTCATTTGTTTAAAATTTACTTTGTTCTGTAAGACTTTTCCTGCCTAAAATATAAATGTCCAAAAGGCTCGCCCCCACTCTTTCCCCTACCACTGTTCATTTTGCAGACATCAATCTCACCAAAGAAAGCTACGGAAGGAAGCCGAATTTTGGTTTCAAAACGTGTTTGAGTTGGCGCCTAAATATGTTCCGCTGGCATTGCGTTTCCTATTTCATCAAATTTAACTAGCGCCTTCGGCGCTAGTTAAAAAAAATGGTGGAGACTGTGATAATATTGTGTATGGGTTTGTGATTTTAAGTGGAAAGCGGTCATTGTTCTTAACACTTCCATGCCGGAGAGTGCCAAAGGGCTTATTTTGTAGAGAATTTTGTGCTCATTAATAATAAAAAAAGAAAGTTTGAAAAAAGTGCTATTTGACACCTAACGGGGCTTTTTCCGAAAACCACTTTTTTCGTCAGAATTTTCGAGGTGCCTGTGTTTGAGGGCCTGTATCTTTTGTTCCAATCTAATTTGTTCCAATCTAATTTGCACACACAGACATTCATTGGCACTACTTCTCGTCGACTATATTGGCATGGTAAGAATTTTACTTGGTTTGTTATTAGTACAATGGAAAACTAAATATAGGACACCGTAAAATTTAAGTAGACCAAAAGGTCATTTTTGTTGCTTGTATAACTTTACTTTGCATACGAAGAACAATCTGTACCAATAAAATAATATTTCCTATATTGCTTGTATCTTAAGTGAAATACTAATAAAATTAAAATGTATAGATGTTAATAATACATTTATTTCAGAGCGATTTTGACTATGATCGTGCTGACGTCAAAATTTTCAATATATCGCTCTCGCCTGAAGATTATAGCGAGTGGGTCATTCACAACAGTTATTCGAAAAAAGTTCCGCTTGGATATCAACTTGTCGGGAAGAAAGAGACACAATATGGAAAGAATTATGTGCTTAGTGCAGATTATAAAGGTAAGACAACTAGGGATGTGCAATGATAACCTTTGATAACTCAGGAAATTCCGGTTATCATGATAACCCACAAAGTTATCGTGATAACCATAGGTTATCATGATAACCATATGGGTATCATGATAACCGGTAGGTTATCATCCATATAAAATGCTTAAAATACTTACACATTGACAAACGAATTGCATATTTGGAATCTACAGGAAAAACTGACATAGGGACGTCTACATCAGAATTTAGGTATCTTAGGTAAAAATGAGGTAAAATAGCATTTTTAGATCTGGCCCATTTGTGTATTGGGTGTGGGGTCGACAGAGAAAGAGAGATATGAAGCGAGGGATCTGGCCAGAATCGACTGGGCCTTGGCTTGCTCGCCAGATCCCTCGCTTCATATCTCTCTTTCTCTGTCGACTCCACACCAGGGCTGGGAACTTTGATCACGGGTCCGATCCGATCCGATCCGGTCCTTGGTGACCGCCAACCCGATCCGACCCGATCCGATCCCCAAAAAACCCGGTATTTCCGACCCGATCCGATCCGGTTCAAAATTTTTCACCAAATTTGGCTGTTTTTCAAAAATTTTCCCAAATCACCTAAATTTGTTGTTTATGCATAAAGATGGGTCAAATTTACCAATTTTAAGTAAAATATTCCAAAATTAATGTTTTTTCATGAAATTGTACAATTGTACTACTTTTACCTAATTTTAAAATAACAGGAAGTAATAAAGAAAAAATAGCGCCGCAGGCGAAAATTTTTCAATTTTTGGCGGTTTTCATATAAAAATTTGCACTATTTAAAAAATACTTGAATGAGAAATGGTATCCAAATAGCGCCGCAGGCGAAAATTTTCTAATTTTTGAATGGTGGTTCATTAAAATTTTCTAAAATTTTTCCCGGCCGTGCCCTATCGGGCACGGCCGGCGGGAATTTAAATTTGAATCCGCGGCCGAGTGCATTCTTAGGGGTGCTTAGACCGGATGAAAAAGCCAAAAAAACCGATCCGATCCGACCCTCAAAAAACCCGGTTTTTCCGACCCGATCCGACCCGATCTCCCAGCCCTGCTCCACACCCAATACACAATGCAATGACAATTGTTTCGTGAATGACTAATCAATTTATTAAAATTTTAGATCCAAGCCAATGCTCAAACAACATAAAGACCGCATTCTTTGCTCGCGCACAACTCAACCATGACAATTGGCCTTTATTCCAACACTTTGTTCGCCTACTCACCACTACAAATTAGGAAACAGGCGGACTTGAGAAATTTCGACAATAACGAGCGGGCTATTAATCAATAAAAATTAACTTTCAAATTTTGATTAAAATTTATTTTTCTACAAAGCAAATTCTTCGACATAAAATAAATTTTAAAGGGCTTCCACTGCCCTCCCTCCTTTTTCATGGCCCCGTTAGAACAAGTGTTTTTTGTATTTTGTTTCTTAAACTTGAGAAAGTTGGAGTCAGTAAATTCAATTGTTTGTTGAATAAAATGTTTAAGTAAAGCCAAGTAAACACCAACCAAGTAAGTTCCGGTGGGATGACGTCCATGTCCAGTTCATGAATATCAGCTGTTTAGAAGTAGCAGCATGCAAAATTGTTAAAAATAGGCTAAATAAGTTGTTGAAAAAAAATAAAAGAAAAAGTACAACTAAATCCGAAAATGAAGAAAAACTAAATGTGGGTTTGCGCAAGTCCCGAATTGCCAAGTCCAACATTTTGTGCTGCCATTCCCGAAATTCTCATTTATACTTTGTTTATATTTTTAGAAGTTCATGGATCTCAAGGACAGCGATGAATACCAATTGGTTGAGTATATTCGGTGTTATAGTTCGGACCGAGCTGTAGAAGCGTTGAAGCGCAAATATGCCAAATTTATCATTAAAGAAGGAAAAGGCGAAACTCGTACTACGCTATTATTTGAGTTCATCAACAACGATATTGGAAAGAAATTGCAAATTTATGCTACAGGGAACACTTATTGTGAATCATATCTTTTGCTGGAGATTAAAAATGTGTAATGCCATGTCTATGTTTGTGTTTCGAACATGTTCTTCGTTGTCTTTCAAGCACAATCCGTATAGTATATCCTATATCGGTTGTTGAATAAAATGTTTCGCATAGCCAAGTAAGCCTCAATCGCCTATAACGGCACCGAATCCCGGCGATTTGGTACCATTTTCACACTAATTCAACGGTGCATCAGAATCCGGGATTCTGAATCCAGATACCCAAAATCTGATCTCAGTTTCAAATCCCCGTTTCTGAAAACCCCTGGTACCAAAAATTTGGGTCGGAATCCCGGAAACCATGAATTTCGAAAATTTCAATTTACAATATCTTACCCAAAATGGCGCTATTGTGTTTAGTGAATGTCAGAAAGTCTATTTTAAGTGTTTTGAATGTCCATATGGATATCATTTATGGATGGCTGCCATATGTGATGGAACTGCGTTCGTAAATTCGGGCATTTTTCCGCAATGATTTAATTCAAATACAAAAACAAAATGTTATATCGCTTGCATAAATTAGAATTACGTATACCGTAAATCCTCTAATTAGTCCCCCCTCAAATAAGTCCCCCCTCTGTAGTAACACAATGACTTCACTATTTCATCATTTCAAAGTTGTAAACACGACGATTGTCGACTGACCAGAACAGAGCACAATAGACAATGCAAATTTATTTTTAACAAACAACAACGCTTTGTGCATTGGATTCAATTTTCTCTTCAACGCATACAGATATCAATTCTGTCTGCTGCAGCAAATGTTAAATAAGACCCCCGGGGGACTAATTAGAGGATTTACGGTAGGCTTACCCTAAATATACGAAGAACTAAATAAAAACGTAGTTTAAAAATATACTAATCGTCGCAAAAAATGGAAAATAAGCAAACTGGTAGCCAATAGTATTATTTTAGTTAAGAAATTGAGTCGATTGAAATTTCTGCAGTTGAGCCCCTTAAACATTTTTAGGCGATTTAAACATTATTCAAAATTTGAATTCACTCCGAAAAAAATTCCAATTTTTTTGTACATTTTTGCAAAATTATCCAAAAATCGAGAAAAATTAGGTTTAAAATTCAAGTTTTTGCCAGAAAATTTAAATTAGCGCCATAGATTTTTTAGTTTTTGCCATTTTTTATAATATAACCTTTTAGGGGGCCCTCATTGGAGAGGAGTCCTTATAAATCAATGTTCCTCTAGAGGGGGCTCTTATTGGACGGTTAAATGGATTGAATTTAATAGGTTAAAGTCTAGGGGCATAGTGAAACCAACATGTTGAAAGATTGCGAAAAATCTTAGAAAAATCTGCAAAAATAGGCATAAACCGAGTCCGTCGGACTCGTGGATACCGGGTTTTTGTGTGAATAACAAGTGACTGAATAACAAATTTATTATTTTACAGCATAACAGGTGAACATAAGGCAGATGACTGAGAAGTTTACATAGCATATCAAATTCGCAACATAAGAATGAGTTTTGAATTTCATTTCTTGCCCAAAGAATGATGAGTGCGCATGCTGTTTTAACTGACTGCTTTGTGCGCATGCGAAGGAGCATTGTAAGCACTTGTAAGGCTTCTTTCCAGTATGAATGCGCGAGTGTACAGTAAGATTACTCTGGTGAGCACTGGCATACGAACACAAAGTGCACTTGTATGGCTTTTCACCGGTATGAGTGCGGACATGTTCTTGCAATGTACTGGATTGAGCTGAAGCATATGAACAGAAGCTGCACTTGTATGGCTTTTCATTTGTATGAGTACGCATGTGACTGGTAAGACAGCTCTGGGTGGTGCCGGCATAGGAACACAGGTTGCATTCATATGGCTTCTCACCGGTGTGCGTGCGCATGTGTGTCGTGAGACTGCCCTGTGTGTTGCATGCATAGGCACAAAGAGTGCACTTGTATGGCTTCTCTCCAGTGTGAATGCGCGAGTGTGCTGCTAGATTTCCCAGTTGAGCACTGGCATAAGAACAGAATTTGCACTTGTACGGCTTCTCATTGGTGTGAGTACGCATGTGTGTCGTGAGATTGCCCTGGATGGCTCCGGCATATGAACAGAGAGAGCACTTGAAGGGTCTCTCCCCAGTGTGAGTGCGCACGTGAATCTTGAAATTTGCTGCAGTTGAACTCGAATACGGACACAAATCGCACTTGTGACTTGCCTTTGACATGATTTTGTACGTTGTCAAAGTCTAAATCGAAGTATAATCATATTTTCTTAAATTATGTCTTGCTTTGTATTCTTGATTTATTGCAATAAAATTCTGATAGTGCAATACACATAAAGAAAAAACTATAACAACGAATTTTCCATTTGTCATTTATGGAACATAAGAAGAAAAGGTAATGTTTAAGCACAGTAATCGTGGCATATCTACGGGAAAATGTTTTAAACAAGTAGATGGTTCTTATCTGTGGTGGGATTTATCATACCGGTAAGTAGAAAAATGTTTACGTTTTGCCTAATCAATGTTTTATATGAATGACTTTTTATTCAAATAACGAAGTCAAAAGTTGTTAGTGAATGATTTCGAAACGAATTTAGTTAAGATGTATAACGCGTATTTAAAAGCAAAAAGAAATCGGCGGAGCAAACCAAGGGTGAGTCAGCCGCGCCATTCTGTCTAGCATCTACGCTCTGCCTATATATTTTACTGATGAAAAACTGATAAAGCTTTCAAACTCTCTTCAATTTTCGTGAATCCCTTCTTTTAAATATTACGCTTATGTCCATTTGTCACGTTTGTAACTCATGATTAAATCGGTATTTTTTCATAATCTTTTTATGATCCTCATGCAATTCTTAGGTGCACAAACATAAGAAATAATTTTTTTAAATCTGAATTCGCGCCAAAATGATTTTTCCGGTTTTCAAGTGTTTTTATGGTGTAAAAACTCCAATTCTTTTCTTGTATAATGTTTGCTATGACAGACATCTTTGCTTTTTACATTTTTTAGAATAGGCATTTTTAATGTCAAAAAGCCACTTTTTAGCTGAAAAATGTGATTTTTCATTGCAATGCATCTGATAAGCTGAAAATTGGCATCCTGGGGTTTTCAGATATACTGAAACACACACAAAATTTAAACAATTTACTTCTTTAGGATATTTTTACGAATTTCTTTAGGTTATGATGGAATGTGTTTGAGAAGACTACAAGAAAAGAATAATCTTGGTGGCATAAGACTCTCTTAAAGAATTTAAGTAGATAATAAGATGACAAAAATGTTGTTCTTGTTTACTTATTCCGGAAATTTCCGAAATATTAGAATAATAGCACAATTCATTCCCTACCTGATACATATTAGTCCTCCTCGAACTGTCCTCCATTCGCTTTTATACAAGCCTTCAAGCGTTTTGGAAACTGATCGATGGAGGTCGACATATCAAATTTGTTCCATTCTCGTCTCAGTGCGCGTATCCAGCCGTCCAAATTACCATGGTGCGTAGCAGGGCTGCAACCGGTCGGACAAAAAGCCGGGCCGGATACCGGATAGTGTTATATCACGGACTGGAGTGTTATATATCATTGAAAAGCACATGTCCTGGGCTATGTACACACCTGCTTTGCGGTCCGTGGTCCCACCACGAAAAATGAGTTATAGCGGGAAATTCAAAATTTAGACATTTTTTCCAACTCCAGGTAGCCGAACTAAAATGGCCACAATTTGTTGAGAGAGCCACTTACACTAGTGCGGTAAAAAGTATGTTGTAGAGGAGGTTCTGGGGCACATTTATGTCGTTTTACACTAGCTGGAAGATTCCAAAAAAATTTAGGAAAACCCGATTTTAGAAAAAAATTTACTGAGCGTACGGCCCGCTATGGTCAGTTTTTGGCGTTTCAGTTGGTATACTGGCAAAATTTTTTGCACCCGGGGGTTTTCGGACACGCTAAACTCATATCTTGAACCAGATTTGGCATTCGGCGTATGATAGTACCACTTTCTGGCGTTCTGCCCACTTCAGTGTTTTTGAAGGTTTTCGCATAGAATTTTTAACCTTAGGGAGTTTTCGAGTGCGCTGAATTCGAATTTGGCATCAGTTCCAACAGCAAATGTGAAATTTTGGCGTTATTTTGGCATTCTGCCCAATAACACCAAGGGATAACACATTGTTTTTTGTCATTTCCGCTCTTGACGTGCGCCAAAATTTTTTTTGGCCCCCGGTCTTAGCTCGTTGAGACCTACAAAATGAGCTATCACACACCCCCGTAGCTGAGCGGCAACGGGGTCAACCAAAAATGGTCACTTTTTCACAAAAATGGCCAAAAAAGCCACTTTTTTGAAGGGTGCGCCAAAATTTTTTTGGCCCCCGGTCTTAGCTCGTCGAGACCTACAAAATGAGCTATCACACACCCCCGTAGCTGAGCGGCAGAGTGGTTTTTGAATTTCTGTCGGACTCACAGGGCTCACTTATTATATAGGATGCTTTAGCTGATTTGGGGCTTGAACTTTTTCTTGAAAAGCTTGCAAATTTTAGCTAAAGACTTCCTTTTGAGCCACTTCTTGAGGCTTAAGCTTGAGCTGTGTTTTGATCAAGAAAGTTCTCTGAGACCAAATTTTCCCGAAATGATTGAATTACAATTCTGAATATGGTCTGGGATGGCGTTTGTTTACAACGCGAGGGGTCGTTTAAACGACCGCCATACATTTCAGCCAATCAGAATGCATTTCAGCCGGTCTTCTTCAGCTCAGCTGCTCGATGATTGGTTGAAATGTATGGCGGTAGTTTAAACGACCCCTCGCGTTGTAAACAAACGCCATTCCAGACCATAAACACCGTTACTTTTTAGAGGTCGTGTTTCTTCCCACGCAGCTGCTCCAACAGAAATGACGCAGATTCAAAAGCTAACAAGGAAATTGACTCCTAGCATCGAGGTATGTTGTCTCTTTTTTGCGGAATTCTCATTTGACATTTTTAGACTGTATGCATTGTGATCGCGGCCGCCTTCATTTTATCTGATGCAATCAATATCGGGAACCAATGGAACACCGCCTTTCTCAGTTTGGTCTATCTCGTAGATCTATGCACTTCAGTGGGAATGATCGTTGCTAGTTGCACGGGGAAGTCGAAGCTCTATCTGCCATTTATCGTATTTAACGTAAGTAATACTTTGGTCTTGGAACTAAACTTTACTATAAAATATATGATCAATCCAAATTTGAGTGATTTCCAGGTGACCCCTTACCTGTTTTTGCATAACATCCATTGTCGTATTGTCTATTGTCATAAAATCCAATTTTCTTTAACTCATTTTGTCAGTCAAAAAAGGCGAGTGATCAATAAGAATAAAGCTCAGTAGGAAACTTCCATACTTTTCAGAATGATTTCTCATTCTCGGACAATGTTTAAGAAATAAAATTTTAAACGTTTAAAAATCGCGTGCCGATACTGACAACATTGAGACTCCGACAGGTGCTAAGAAACCAATGCAGAACAAAAGTAAACAGGTAAATATTTTATTTATTATCGAATTCAGCATAGTTAAAAACTATGCTGAAAAACTGGTTTGAACTTCGATTAACACAAATCCGTTTTATACTTCACGTGTTTTTTAGCCATTGTATTTGCATTGCATGCTTGCTTATCAAGATTGTCAGCCAATAAACGTACAACGTATTCATTTTATTATGTTTTGTCAATCAATGCTACACTCTATTTGCTTGATGCCGTGCTATTTTTGTTCATCAACGCCCTTTATTTAATACATAAATCTCATGTTTTCAATGTGTTACTGGAAAAAAATTTATGGTGGAAATCCACTTCGTGTGAATTGCTAAAAATGGGCAAACTCGCTAAGAACGGTCGTGTTTCTGGGCCCACTTTTCTTACCTACCCATCTGTAAGATTTGTCCTTATTTTTGGCCAATGTCCTTATTTTGTCCTTATTTCACGCAATATCCAATTTCAAATGGGAATTTTTGAAATAAAAGCAACTTTTCCTAAAAATTTTCGCCTGCGGCGCTATTTGGATGCCATTTTTCCTCCATGTATTTAAAAAATATTGCAAATTTTTATGAATATCGCCTAAAATTGGAAAATTTTCGCCTGCGGCGCTATTTTTTCATTCATGCAGAATAAAATATTGGCTTTATAGTTTCGGCGCGAATTTTAAAAATTTGAAAAAATGCACCCCTAAGAATGCACTTGGAAAAAATTTTTGCTAAAAAACCATAGGGGGGACCCTATGGTTTGAAAAAATTATAAAAATGTCCTTATTTTTGACCCCGAAATCTTAGTTTTTGGGGCAAATGTCCTTATTTTTGGAGCCGAGTCTATGAAAACCCTGGTCTAGTATATTTTGGATGAAAGAGTTGAAAAGACATGAAGGAAAAGGAAATAAAAATCCATTTCTTCGATAGCCTCAGAAATCACATCATTTATAGAGCACAAAAATATTTTACCGCACTCCCAACACGGTTTTAGAAAGGCAAGATCGGTTACCACACAACTTTTAGAAGTTGTGGATGACCTTTCATTTGCTTCTGAACAAAATTTTCCTGTAGACATGATTTACTTTGATCTAGCCAAAGCTTTTGATTCTATTCCTCACAACCGTTTAATTCGCAAATTAGAATCTATAGGCATCAAGGGCCCACTTTTAAGATGGATACAAAATTATTTATCGGATAGATTATTCAAAGTCAGGGTTGGATCATCTTTTTCTGAAGAACTCTCTCAAACAAGTGGGGTGCCCCAAGGATCTGTCCTAGGTCCACTCTTGTTTCTCATTTACGTTTCTGATCTCCCAAAACTTTGTGAAACAGAAGGAGTTATTTGTAAACTTTTCGCTGACGATCTAAAAGCTTACCACATTTTTCGATCAAATTACGACTCAAACAGTTCACTCCAAACATTTATTACCAGATTTTCTAACTATTGCGAATTAAACGGACTCAAAATTGCGGTAAAAAAGTGCTCTATACTACACTTAGGAAAGAAGAATCAAAATTTATCATATAGTCTGCAAAACTGCGAAATTCCTTGTGTAAATCCTAGTACCACAGTACGAGACTTAGGTGTTTATTTCTCAGCTAACCTCAAATTCGGAGAACACATAGAGATTATTTGTCGAAAAGCCCAAAAGGCTTCTTTCGCTCTCTTAAAAGGACTGAAATCTAGTGACCCAAAATTCTTAGTTGACATGTTTACAACATACGTTAGACGATCTTAGATCCTCTCCAGTATGGAACCCTCATTTTAAAAAGGACATTCAAAAAATTGAGAAAATACAAAAACGTTTCTTTGAACTGGTCTATAAACGAACTCAATATTTTAGAACGATTTGTCTTCGCTTGATATGATTACTTGTTCTTTATCACTTGTTGCATTATGACATTTAAATTGTTGACTTTATTGTATATATCGTCATACCCATCGCTCCAAGATGAGCAAAATAAATAATAATAATAAGACATATATAATCAACCTTTGCTAATCGGAAATTTTGTCGCTTTTTCCGATATGATAATTTTCTATTCGAGAGTTTTCCAATTTTCATGAGTAATATCATTCCGACTATAGAATTGCAGTACAATTTGTTATTAAACTTTCGACAATAAAAGGCACACTCACAACCATGAAAAAGACAAAACTAAATACAACAAATGGCCGAAAATAACAATGACAATGTTGACACTGGAACATTTTGCTTTCAACATGAAATTTTTAGGTCCAGGGAATCCATTTTTAGAAGGGAAATCGCTTCTAGGATTTTTCGTCAGGTCTTGTCCGCTTCTGGCCGTCACCGCTTTGGTCGTGGTAGTAGTTGTGGTTGTTGGAGGACCACCTCGATTTTTGTAAGTAAGTATTTTTGTAAGTACAGAAGTACATATTGAAAGCTATCATACACATACGTAGGTTTCTATTAGAAACTTTCTAACCATATTACGAATGAGAAATAATATGTGTGGGAAATAAAATTGCTAAAATAGCGCGAAATGAAGATAGAATTGGGAGGTAAAAAAATTGACAATTTTGCTGAGGTTGCTTATGAACAATTTGTTCATTAGCACTTACAACGTTGGGGAAAAAGTTTTGGGGGGTGGGCATATGAAATTTTTGGAGGGCCCTGTGCCGCACTCAAAAGGAAGTATTAATATATGACAATGTGGTAAAATGGGAAATGTAGCTGACGTTTTGTATTTTATTTTTTAATAAAAATTTTACTTTATTTGTTTGAATATATAAAAATATAAGGGCCAATCTTAGACCATATAATACAGGGTGTTCAATTTAAAATGGGGGATTTCTTTTCTAAATATCTTTTTCGAATTCGCGCGTTAGATATAAGTGTTTATGCTCATTTTGTAGCCAAGACTTTACCATTTTGTTTTAAAAAAAGATTAGCCCGATCGGCATACAAAAAAGTGGAAAACGACGTTGCCGAAGGCGATGGAAATTTTCCGATTTTCGGATCGCTGCAAAATTGCAGATTTTTCAGGTTTTTGGCCGTTTTTGACGGCCGTTTGTGCCCATTTTTTGCACCTGGGGGTTTTCAGGTGTGCTGATTCCGAATCTGAGGTCAGTTTTCAGCTCGAGATACAAATTTGGCGTTTTCTTGGCATTATGCCCGGATACGCTATTTTTGCCCAGAAATTGTCAAAAATTGCAGTTTTATGCTGCGATAGTGAAAAACTAATTGCAGAATCGAAATAATCGAAATGATCACGAATTTGCAGTTAGTTTTTACGTATCGTCTCAAAAATCGTCATTTTTTTGTTACCATTGAAATATTGCGGAAATTGAGGGAAACAGGCCGAGATTTTTTGCACCCGGGGGTTTGATAATTTTCGAGAATATACAAAATTTTAATGTCAGTTTTTGGCAAACAGCGTAATTTTTCAAAAAATTTTGCCTGCGGCGCTGTTTTTCCGCGAATTTTTCCATATTTCTGGGTAAATAGCCTAAAAATATAGGACAAGAAAATCGCCGCAGGCGGAAATTTTAGAAAAAATTGGAAAAACCTCAAAGATTAACCAAAATTTATCATTGAAATAAATTCTAACATTGAAATTATTGAATATTTATTGAAAATTTCACAAATTTTCCGCCCAAAATTGTGTAAAAACAATAAGAGAAACTAAAAAGTTAAGGAGAAAACAGCGCCAAAAGTTTTTCGAAATAGTTAGTGAGTTCAAAAAATAGTTTTCTCACAAACCAATGCCCTGAGGGAAAGTGTGCATTCAAGTCGAGTCCGGCGCTTTCCGTGGCGTATGCCGTAATCATGAAAAGAATGACGGATGAATAAAAGTTTAAAGTCGCAGTGATCCGTTAAAAACACTAACTCTTTTGATACTATTTTTCTACCCATTTTATGTTATCAAATAAATCTGTCTCTATCAAACTAATAAATAGTAAGCAAGCTTGAAATGTGGTTTTATACTATACAGCACAGAACTGTGGACCGAGCATTGTTAGAGAAAAAGTTTGAGAAAGATAGTTTATTTCACAAAGAGACTGCACAAAAGTTCCGAATTATTTTGTTTGACTATGTCAAGTATCAGTCAATCCTTCTCCCTTTTCCATAGCAAAACGGCGAAAAAGCGGAAGAAGTGAGGGTCAATATTCAAAATTATACTTACCGTATTTTCTCTAATTGAGCCCCCGGGGGCTTAATTATTTCAATACCCCTCTAGAGGGGGGGTCTATTTCAGGGAGGGGCTCTATTATAGGGAGGGGCTTAATTATTTGGATCGCGCCCAAGGCGCGATCCCATAAATTTTTGCGCCCCGCCTTCGGCTGGGCGCGAAAATTTTTGAGACTTTTTACAAAATATTCGGATTTTTGGCCAGTTTTTTACAAAATTTCGAGAATTTAAACCGATTTTGAATTGGCGCCAAACCTTTTTTGGCGAACATTTGAATTTTTGTCGGTATTTTTTACACTTTACGGAAAACTTTTCATTTTTTGCTAAAATTTGGTAAAAAAATTGCAAGTTTTGGTAAAAAATGGCAAAATTTATAATTATTTTTCGTATAGCGCGTCAAAAATGACGATTTTGTATCCTTTGGAAATACATTCACTTTTTACTATTTCTAGAAAAAAGTGTCATTTTCCATTCCATTTTTCATTCATACCAAAAATTTGTAGAAATGCCAAAAATTTTATTAGTCAAAACGGGCGCATCTAGAACGATCATGAATAGTTGATCTACACAGGTCCCATTCAACATTTCTTAGTTAGAATGGGATCTTTTGAAAATACATATTTTTGGCCCGTTTGTGACAAAAGTGACCTTTGGAGCCGTTTATTCCGTTTCCTGAAGACATCTTTTCCTTCCAAAATTAAAGAAAAAAAATTAGTGAAAATTTTTACTTTTTGTTATTTTTTATGCTAAAAATACTTTTTATATTATATTCTTTTCTATTTTTAGCAACAATTTATAAAAATGCATAATCCTAAAACCCTATTTTGTGATCCTAAAATGGCAAAAAATCTGGGCCCTAATCATTTCTTTTAATTAGAGGAAATAAGAATTTTGATTAAAGTTTAAAGAATTGACAAAACTTGGTAACAATAGCATTAAAAAGCTATAACATGAAAAATACAGTTAAAATTGACATGTAAAAAACCTAAAAAATAGCTAAATTGGACAAAATTGTCCAAAATTGATCTAAAAAATAATATAATAATAATCTAAAACATTAGCTCAAAATTGGCTAAACTGTCTATTACGGAATACAGTCAAACCTCGATATACCGCACACATCGGGTCTGGCGATTTTGTGCGGTATATCGAAAGTGCGGTTAATACCCCACAAAATGCGGTATATCGAGATAATTTTTTATGCAAAAAATCCGTTCCAGCCAGATTTGTGCGGTAAATCGAAAGTGCGGCTTATCGTGTGTGCGGTATATCGAGGTTCGAGTGTACTAGCAAAAAGCAGCAATAAATTGCGAAAAACACGTGTAAAATTTGTCTTTATATGTAAAATACCTTTAAAATTGAAAAATATCTTAAAACACCTAAAAATTAGCTAAAAAATTTGGGTAAACTATCTAATTTTTGTCTATTTATATTGGACATACGAAATACTAGCAAAAAACAGCAAAAAATTAGGAAGAAACCCATTTGGGGGGGGGGTCAATTATAGGGAGGGGCTTAATTATTTCAATACCCCTCCAGAGGGGGGGTTAATTATAGGGAGGGGCTCAATTATAGAGGGGGCTCAATTAAAGAAAATACGGTAAATTAATAATTAATTAATTACAGTGCTTAATTACAGGTAGTACGGTATTCAACACAAAGCCCGAAAATTGTATAAGAGTATTTGTTCCATTATGTGCGATAAGAGCAAATAGATAGGATACCATTTGCAGATTTTTGCTTTAAACTTCATTTAAATTTTCGACATTACTGATGGGTTGTAGGCGAAGTGTTGTGACGTAAAATTATCTTGGTCCTTCATATTCTCTTTTTCACCAACTGTTACGATTCCGAATTATTTGTTTGCCTATGCTGTGTATCAGCCGTCCTCCTCCTTTTTCCACCGCAAATTTGCTTTGTCTTCTGCCATACTTTGGAGGCGAGGGCTCACGCAAGGGTGAAGGAGAGTTAGGCGAACTAGAAAGGGGTAAGGCTGCGTGCTCCAAAGTCAGTAGAGAAAAGGGAAGAGAGAGCAAAGCAGGTAGAGAGCAGAGATACAGCAGGGAACAGTATTATAATTAAAGACCCCAAAAATATTTTTAAAATAAAAAAAATATTTTAAAAATATTTTGGCCTTTTTTTAACTAAAATATTTTTAAAATATTTTTTTTATTTAAAAAATATTTTGCATATTTTGGGAATTTTACTTATATTTTAGTAAATATTTTGGCATTTTTGGACAAATTTTGCGATTTTCTGGCAAAATCGGAATTTTCCATTTTTCTGGTGGTGTCATTCACTAAAATTATCATATTTCAGCAACCACCAAATGAAAAAATGTTCTGTAAAAAGTAGTTATTAGCACTCAAGTTTCTCTTCAATATTGCACAATTGGAAATAGAATGCCTAAGTTTTTTGCATGCAAAAGATATAAAAATACCTCGAAAATCTGTGATGTCAATTTGTCTCAGGTAATCATAGATATTCATTCATTTTCTTTGGAACAAAAATAAAACCTTAGCATTGTTGGACAGACAAAAGTCTTGGCTATCATATGGTATATAACACTCATAGGCACTCTTGCGTTATGTGAGAAAAAAATAGATAAAACAAAACCGAAAAGACTTTCCCGCCAAACCAATAAAATTTTTGGCACTTTTAGTCTTCTTATTCGCTCACACTAGAGCAAATGCGTTTTGCTTTTATAAGCTGAAATATTATCCATGGTTACAGAAAACTACAACAGCCTTGTGGGCCATTGCATGGCTTTGCATGGCTTTATTTACAGAACAATCCGGTTGGGACCAACAATGCTCAAATTTTGAATAGCTTTTTCAGTATTTGAGAGCGTTGAAAGAGAAAGCCGTCTGTTATGGTTTTCAATCATGCTAATCTCGAATCAGAACTTACAATCTCGAAGATTCTTCTAGAACATGCTAGAAACTTATGTAAGAACACTGTATTTCTCTCAAAATTACACGGAAACTATCAGATAATCAGCCTGCATGGCTATTCGAATATGCCAATATCGAACTTTAGTTTTGATTTTTGCATAAATTTGTTTATAATGTTCTGGAATTATCCATACGTATACTCTACTTTTAAACTTATATGTGAAAAAGCAGAAAAATATACTTGCAAATTCCTATGAAAAGCGAAATAAAATAAAATGTCAAAATTTCAAATAGACCGTGTAATTTTGAGAGAAATACAGTGTTCTTACATAAGTTTCTAGAATGTTCTAGAAGAATCTTCGAGATTGTAAGTTCTGATTCGAGATTAGCATGATTGAACTCTACATTGGACTCTACATATTCGTCGAATATACATATTCGTCGACCGCATATTCGTAGAACGGTAAATTCGTCTAAAATTTCTATTTCTTCGATGGGTTACGACTCAGATTTTTGACCCTATATAGGTTTTCGACCATGCTGAGTCCGAATCTGAAGTCGGTTTTGGCGTGGAGTATACTGTAGTACCACTTTCTGGCATTGTGCCCATTTTTGCTTAGGAAAATTGATGGCTTATTGGAATTTCGCTAAAATTGAGCGGAATCGGCCGATATTTTGTACCCTATATAGGTTTTCGACCACGCTGAGTCCGAATCTGGAGTTAGTTTTGATCCCAAGATACAAAAAAATGCATGATACGGGGTACGGTATGCTGTTTTTCAAGGTTTTTTACACAACCTTGCCCTGATTTTTGGTATTCTGGGGTTTTTTGAGGTGCTGATCACGAATCCGAAGAAATTTTTTACCCCGACACTAAGCTATGTCATGATACGGGTACGGTATGCTGTTTTTCGTAGTTGCTCACGTGATCATGGGCTGATATTTGGAATTCTGAGGTTTTTTTGGTCCGCTGATCACCAGGGTTTCCATTTGTTCTTATTTCTAAGATTTGTTCTTATTTTTGGCCAATGTTCTTATTTTGTTGGGTACGGGTAAGGTATATCAGTCTTCCGAAGTTGATTGCTGATTGACGGACTGCTGATGTGTTCTAAGTCAGTAGAGTGTGTGAGTGCGCACATATCTCGAAAAACTAAATCTAAATCGAATGATTCTGTCGCAAACAACATCTGCCTCTCTCCCTTTTATCTTTGGTGTTTAGAGGAGAAAGCGTGGTTAGACAAAAGGGGAAACGAAATAGCACACAAACAAATCAATTTTCCCGTGCAATTTAGTCCTACCACGATTGTATCTGTCTGCCAGAGCGTTGTTTATTTTTTTTGAATATTATCAGCCGCTTTGCCGAAAACGAAATGATTCAGGTGCCTTATGGCCTAAAACTATACTATATTTTGATTAATAATTGCCAAACAGAACAAATTAGCCGAATTTTAAAGATCATTTTTTGGCTGGAACACCATTTTTACGCAAAGCTCACTTTAATAAAAGTTGACCCAAAAATGACGGAAATTTTTAATTCTACATAAAGCTACCTTTGACTATTGAAATAAACTGACCCATTCTAGGCTCCTGCGTCAAGCACCGTTCGAAGTCATCAACTTTTTCTCCATCAAAATGTCACACCGCAGATTTGGTACATCAGTGTCCTCGTCCTGCTCCCTACCTCGGTTATTATGTGGACGCGATTCATGAGAAACAAGCATCCGAATGTCAAGTTCGTTGTACATCTGCTTGCCAATTTGATCCTGAGCTTTAGTTTATCGTTTCTTCACTCTATTTTTACTAATGAATTTAACATGCACTATACGGATACAAATGAGATTGTATTTATCATCGTGTTATTGCTTTTCGTATTTCTTGGATGTTTACAATAAACATGTTTCAGTTTTTGGTGATTGACGTTTGTAAATGATTTGGATACAGATATCCTGCTATTATAATACGACTAGCTATCAGCCCGGTGCCAAAGGCACCGGTGTCTTTTGTACACAGCAGCGCCTTTGGTACACAGCAGCGCCTTTGGGACGTTGCATATGGAACATTGGAGTACTAAAAGAAGGCCGTGGAAGCTTCTAGAAAATTCTGGAAGGTTCCAATGTAAATTCTGATCCAGGATTCGAACTCAGCGGGGTCGATTTGCTATAGAGGGACACAATTTGGGACGCTTTCCCTGCGAGATACAGTCAAATGCCCTGGGGGCTTCTAGAACCTTCTAGAAGCCGATGCGGTCGGTCGGACTTGGTTTTTCGGTACCCAGGAGTCGAGAGCTATCGACTGACACCAAGAACACCCAAAACGGAGCTGCGCGTGGAAAATTGCCAAAAAATGTCACTTTTGCCACTTTTTGCCCAAAAAAGCCACTCTTTTGGACCGCCGCAACGAAATTTTTACGGATTCGGGAACTATCACACACTCTTGTACACACCGCATCGTGGTTTCCCGATTTGTCATCATTTTTTAAGAATCGGACAGACAATTACTCCTTACTATAAAAGAAAAACGATATTTCTGTTAGCCAGGATGTCACTATTTGTAACTGTTGCAAAATAAAAATTAATACCAATTTAAAAATTACTGTCTAGAATGTTCCAGAAAAAATATTGCTCGTATTATACAATTTGTGTTTTTTGGCATACTTTCCCACAGTGAATATATTCTTGAAATAAATACCGAATAGAACAGATTGTTCCACTTTCTCGGCCCACAAAATTGTTAGCTTTATCATTTTCCCACAATCCATTTTTGGAAATCACTTTATTATTCCGGTGAATGTTTATGACCGGAACTGAGCATATCATCAGTGTGCATAAATTGAGTTTTGTGGTGTTTTGGCCATTTATGATGAGTCACTGAAATCGATATATATAGTGGACTACAAAATGATCCCGGACAGGCCAAACAATTTTCATTTTTGTCACAGCTTGGTATCATAGTAAACATATGCTTTATTCTGCAAAGATCAACCCTTGAGCAGATATCCACAGATCTCATTTGCTGTACTTTGGTCATGCGTTGAATCATAAACCATTTGCCGGAATGATAAAAGTGATTTCTAAAATAGATTTTGGGAAAGTCCACTCTACCTAAGTCGCTGATGTCGCTGTGTCGCACGGAGTTAACTTTTTTCCTTCCCCTCCTACGGGGGGTGTATGATAGCTCATTTTGTAGGTCTCGACGAGTCTAGACAGAAAACGTAAAAGTTTGGGAGCGGCGATCTCGAAAAGTGGCCTTGTTTTGCCAAAAAGCGGCATTTTTGTCAAAAAAATGACATTTTTCAAACACAATCATCTACAGGGTTTTCGAGCATGCTGAACACGAATCCGATCTCCGTGTTTGAAACGGATATCCACGGATAACCGTATGCGGGTTTTGACAGATTTCGCGGCGAAGGCCGCGTCGTAATAATGCACTCTCGTAATAAAGCTAAAGCTTTCGTGAATCGAAAAGAAACAGTTTGTTAGCGATGACTTTGTTAAATCTGGCAAACAACAACTATTACGTTGTACAATTTCACCAAAAAGCTGCCTCATATGCCAAATGCATCATTTTCAATAAATTTTTGGAATAGATGGTTCGCCTTACTTTGCTTTTATTGTTATTTGCGGAAACCACAGCGGATTGGATATCTCAACCTTGGACGAAGGAACTTTACGATAAATATGACAACATAGAGATGTCACGTCCTGGAGCTCTCTGCTTTCAAAAGGGAGTATTCGCATCGAAGGACGACATAAAAGCCGAATGCATTGACGCCGCTAGAAACATCTTGCCGGGTATGTTGCTTTATTAATTTCTTAATTAAGAGAGCTGATGTTTCAAATTGAATCTATATAATAAAATGTCAATTCTAATTTTTCTTTGTAGACCAAGTGGACTACAGTTCAGTCTGCAGTTTTTTGAAACATGGAAAACCCTGGTTTGATCCATTCACCAGTCGGAAATGCAGCACTTATTGCTTGTGGTTAGGTAAGTTTTGTGAAATAAACTTAATTTTTAATTTTTAAATAAAACACTAAACGAAAAGCATTCCACTTTTCGTTAAAAGTTTTATTTTCTTGTAAAACCCATAACTCATACGATAATATTGTGTGATTAAAGTATTCAAGGTATTACCTATAAGTGCTCATTATATTTGCACACGTTTTGGTACTTTACTACCTCATTTTAAATCGAGTTAGAACCGATGGACTTCCCAACAAATTGCTAAAAGTGTTAGGCCCTAATAAAGTCATTTTCAAAGGAGCTATAATAATTTTATGTAATTGCAGTAGATAAATCTTGCTTTGCCAGGTACATTTGTTGAAATATGTGGTTTCTATGTTCCTTGAAATATTATTTAGGCATTGCCCAGGAAATAAATCGTGTGACCAGGGTATGGTATAGTATTCAAGCATTAACTTATAACAATAACTTTTATGCATTATTTTAGAGTCTATGGACAAGGAATTCAATTGCGCATATACGTACAGTATGCGCTATATTTATATTTATAAATTTTGTTACAACATTACTAAGATATTCCAATACATATTTCTGTTCTTAATACGACGCTTCTACTATACTCGGTGTTACTTCGCTTTTGCGAAAATAAAAATTATAATAGTTTTATTAGTCCTCTTCTATAGTTACTGGCCGCATTAAGTGACTCATGATCGAAGACTAATTTTTAGTGCGCGATCAATGTGGGCCTCGATGCGAGGATGCTGTGAAGAACTGCGGTAAATAATATATTTAATGATCAAATAACGCACAAACCAGTATACCATATTTCGGTATTTATGATTCAGCGACTTATACTAGAATTATCAAAAAATTCAATTTACCTAAGTCGCACCCATGTATATGTATGCTTCTCATGGTTAAATCCTATCCAGGGCTCGGATTCAGGCAAGTGAGGTGTCGTTGAATAGCTCTCGGGTTGCTGGTGGGGTTTGCCAGGTCCCGTCAGAAACTATGTTCTGGGGCGAAGCTGTTCTGGATTTTCTTCCTGAAATCCAGGATTTAAAGGGAGCGCTTCACTCTTGTTTTGCGTTAATGCTGTGTGTCCCATCTTTGAATAATATCCATTTCGCAATTCTATGTAAACGAAACGGAAACCCATGTTGCAATTTGTTTTAAGCGTTTTTTATCCATCGACTTTTTGAAAATGATGGGGAAATTGGCTTACAAAGTTTGTGAACAAAATAGCATTTCCTATTTTTGTCACCTAGTTGATAAATGAATCATAATGTATTTAGGCCCTGATGCAACTCCAGTACCTGGCACAACTTCAGCACCTGAAACAACTACAACACCTGAGACAACTGCAACACCTGAGTCAGCTCCGGCAAAAGGACTGGAGTCAACGGAAAGTTCTAAAAATAGCGGAAACAGTTTGATGTACATCAGCACCTGGATCGTAGCAATGGCGATGTTCTTGACTGTATTGACATTTTAATAAACATAGTGCCATTTATATCTTAAAATGTTCTGTTGTCACGCCGTAAAAGAATGCGGTACAATTTCAGGAAATATTAAAAGAAACTTACGATTTTTTCCAGAAACGGTGGTCCAAACCGGATTGACTTCCTCATTAACGACAAAATAACATATATATAGTCCTCACTTCGTAGTTAGCGTCCTTTTCTCTACAGACGAAACCGTAAGTAAACAAAGTTTATTCATTAATAAAAGAGAAATGAAACAATTCATATATTTGCACTAACAAATAAATCATTTCGTAACGGTTCTGACAAACTTCCAGTATTTCATTTGATATCCATCCTTTTGATAAAAATTTCCATCGTATGATTCCTCGACAAAACCAAAGTCGCGCAAAATCATTTCGAGTCCCATGCGATCGGCGCATGATATTTTCGACTTGAAAATTCTCCATTATTGCCATTTATGGATTCAAATTGATCGAATAGAGCTCGCAGTACTTCGTAATCAGCGTGTTTTTCACCGGAGACGATCTTACATTCGTCGTCTTCGTTATCGTAATAATTCACGAATATCATTATAGCATCAGAGCGATTGATTGACTGAAATCAAATTTTTAAAAAGGTAAGAAAGGGAAACTTGGAAGTTTATAGCTTTTCTTTCCTTTCTCATTCCCCAATTGGGAAAGCAGTATGATCGAAACCCTTAAACGTAAAGCTTTATAATTTTAAACAGGTTAAAATTATAAAAGGAAACAACCAAACAAAATGAACTGACTGACTGAATTGAGAGAAAACTGCTGGAATTGAAACGAACGTTATTATGATTATACGAACACATTATCCTTCATCGTATTTCGTCTGCCGTCTCTTCAAAGAGACAACGTCTGCCCTCTCTCTCATTTTCCGTCGTACTGTGCTCCGTCGTACCGTTTTCCGTCGACGGAAAACGTCGGGCTAAGCTCGACCGAGCCTAGAATTTGAATAGAAAAAATCTCGAAATATGCAAATAAATTACATATTCGAAATCTAGACGCAAAGTTGGCATAGGAAGATTAATATCAGATTTGAAACAAATCCCGAAAAATTAGGCGAAAAAATGGTGGTAAACATAGCTCATAATCGTCATTTTTAGCCATTTCCTTCAAAAAACGTCGACGTTTTACGTGGACGTCGTCCTTTTATCTATATCCGACGTAAAATCTCCTCCTTTTCACAATCTCTCATTTTACGTCGGCGTAAAATGTCGCATTGTACACGTAGCTTTACTGTTTCTGAATCTTCAACAAAAGCATCAATTTCTGTTCATATTACTCAGTTTCCAGGCTGATCCACAATTCCCTTTGGTAGAAACGAAGAACACTTTAAGCAAATAAATTTCGCCTGCGGCGCTGATAACATTCTTAGGGGGGGGGGGGTGCTTGGTTTTTTGGTCTGCAACCGGCGGACCAAAAAAACCGGTAACCGGATACCGGTGGGCCAAAAACGCCGGATACAGTACTGGCCAATTTAGAAAGGTAGCCGGCTCCCCATTATGGGGACCAGGGCTGCAACCGGTATCCGGTTACCGGTTTTTTGGGAGGTGCGCCGGTTGCAGGCCAAAAAATTAAGCACCCCTAAGAATGCCGTCAGCGCCGCAGGCGAAAATTTTTGAAAATTCCGTAGAATATTCAAAATTTTCAATGTCAATTTTTGGCATACAGCGTAATTTTTGAAAAAAATTTCGCCTGCGGCGCTATTTTTCTTTCTAACTTTTCCGCTCTATTTCACTATTTTACCCAATTAAACTAATTTTATTTCGCTAAAACTCATTCTTTTCTATATCTTTTTCAGTTATACAGTTTTAGCATTTTATAATTTGATGCATTTATACTTCAGATCTTAATTCGAAAGATTTACAACATTTTTCAAAGTTAATTTTTGGCAAACAAGTTTAATATTTCAACAAATTTACGCCTGCAGCGCTGTTTTCTGCTTAGCTATCTAGCTTGTCTCCTTTTTTTTCAAAATTTTGAGCTAAAAATTTGTGAACTTTACAATAAATATTCAAAAATTTCAATCATAACTTAGTTCAATGAGAAATTTTAGTCAATTTTTAAAGAGAAAGCCAATTTTTTCAAAAAATTTTGCCTGCGGCGCTTTTTTTGCCGTGAATTTTTCTATATTTCTGGCAAAATACACTAATGTAGGCACAATTCATACACAATCCTATATTAGTAGTTCACTGCTGTCGGGGTGTCCGTTACCCATTTTCCAGTGCATTCTTAGGGGTGCTTATTTCATTTTTCAGCGGTGCATTCCTAGGGGAGCTTATTTTCAAAATGTAGTCAAATCCTAGATATATGGGAAAAGTCGCGAAAAAAGCGCCGCAGGCAAATTTTTTGGAAAAAATTGGCTTTCTCTTTACAAATTGACTATAGTAAATCATTGAAATAAATTTTAGATTGAAATTTTTATTCCATTTCCAGCAGATTAATTAATGCGCCACAGGCGAATTTTTTTCAAAAATTACCATCTTTATTGAAAATTTCACGAATTTTTGTCAGCCAATGTCCAAAGACTGTAAAATTCAATGCATCTGCACTTGGTTCTGAAAATTCTGAACGCCTATTTGACGGATCTCCGAAGCCGTTTATTTCTCGAATTTTCAAAACTTTCAAAATTTTTCGCTCAGCCGCGCCCTGTCTAAAGCGATTTCTAAAATATTTTCTTTGACTTCTTGGCGAACAAACCAAACTTCTCAAAAATTCTCGCCAATTTTTTCATAGAAAATTTGACTAGAAGATTGCGTGCAGCTGCTGTTTGCAATTGTCATGGAATGTGCACTTTGTAAAAAATGGCCAAAAGATGTAAAAATGCAAAATTGGTACACAATGGTGCTATAAAAGAGCCAACATATGAAAAATTGCTCATATTTTGTAATAAAATAGCTAAAAATGTTGCTAAAAGATGTCTAAATATTTGAGTTTTATAAGATTTATTCTAACTTCGCACATTTATAATAAAAACGAAACAAAAAACACGCATTTTGGTGAACTTTTTGCAAATTAGTGCGAAAATTAGGAAAAATTTTCAAATTTGGCGCCAAAAATTGAAAAAAAGTTAATATCCGGTATCCGGTTAATCGGTATCCGGTTATCCGGCTTTTTCACACTATCCGGTATCCGGCCCGGCTTTTTCACACTATCCGGTATCCGGTATCCGGCCCGGCTTTTTGTCCGACCGGTTGCAGCCCTGATGGGGACTCTCTTCTACCCCCGGAAATGGGTGGGGGTCGGAAATTCCCAAAAAACCATGATACCTCGTATGGTTGCAAAAATTCAAAATTTTTTATTTTTGCCGGAAAACGTGCTTTTAGGGGTCTAAAACGTAAAACCGCACAAAAATCGGTGGTCATCAACCGCAAAAAAAATGACAGTTCATGCACTTCTCTTGTAAGTCTTTTGCATATGAAAAAATATGCTACAAAACAAACTACGTAATGGGCTTTGTGTTGAACATGTCTAGTTCGCGATTGCACTGCAAAGACTACTTCACTATCGGCAGGACTGCGCATGGCCAGACACACCTAAAATAACAAATGTATGTGCGGCCATAAACAGCTCTGGTTCATTTCTGAGACACTCCATAACCATATGAGATGGGCCATCTCTCTTTCTGTTGTGTTGTAATCACGTTCTCATTTACCGACTTCGTAATTATAAAAAGCGATTTGAGTCGTAGAATACGCGCATTATTCTTACATTACTCATTTTTATGCACAATGCCATTTTCAAATAATTTTTTCAATTGGCATTACGAGAAACATTGCAAGCAAAAAAAGTCATGTGCTAGCGACCAAAAAATTTTCCACGAAATGTTACAATGTCTTCAAATTAATCAAATTTCAGAGCACGTTCTAAGTAAGTTGACAAACATTTCACACAAAAGGATGATTAAGATAGTTTTGTTCAGAAAATGTATTCAATGTCAAAATAACATGTGAATTTTTGCGTATTAATAATATAAATATTGTAATACGAAATCGAATTTAAATCGAGTTTAGTTTTCGCATTAATGTAATGTACTAAACCGTATACACTTTCACATAAATATGGAGCGAATGCTATCCATGGTCGTGATATTTAATATTCCGATAATCATTGTCCTGGCATCCATGAATGCCTTGCTTTCGACCTTTAAAAATTTCAATTTGCATTCGGTTGTCTCCATTGGAAATTAAGTACTCATGAACGTCTTGTGAATCATCTGAATTTAATTTCATTACATCCGGATCCAAGAGCAGAAGACTCATTGTTTCATTGTCACCATATGTGGAGGCAGTAAGCGTTGGAACGTCGTTTCGAACGAAGGAAACAGATCGAAATTTCGGAAAACACAAAAATAATTCATGTGCGAAGTCATATATTTTATACGGAATTTTTATATGAGCACCCACTATTGGCCTTATACGCTGGTTTTCCCGGAATCCATCAGGAGTCTCACTGATTATGTCTGCAGCTCCGGGCTTACTGGAAAGAAGTGACCCAAAAGATCCGCTAAGAATTTGCGCATTTGTTTTAATGTAACCTAAATATATACATTTTGCTACACGTTGTAATACGGACATGCAAAAAACAAGCGTGCAACGCCTCGCAACAACGTTTTCACACAGGAGCTCGACTATGCAGTTTTCTAGGCGGCCGAATTTTTAACGTAAACGTTAAACCAAAAACACACGGGTCACCTCCTCTAATTTTAACCATTCATTTCCCAGTGTTCCAAATTTGGAACAATAGAAAATGTACTTCACAAAAAGAAAAGAAGTGAATGAGTGTTTATTACACAAAGAAAGAGAGCGTCTATGAAAAAGCCGTGGCGGCCATGTTGATTTTGATAAAGACAGCTCATCAAAATGAAAGCTAATGGTAACGCCAGATTTCTGCCTTTTGTCTATGGCTCGGGCAATGAAGGGTTAAAACTTAAAGTGCTAACCATTTCCATCAGACGTCTCACTGATTATGTCTGCGAAATGGGTCACAGCTTCGGCCTTACTAGAAAGCAGTGATCCAAAGCTTCCGCTAAGCCTCTGCAGGTTCTTTTTAGGGTCATCTAAACTTTTTGTTACACTTGTGATACGGACGAATGATATGCATCTAGAAAATCCTGTATCTGTTTTCTTAATTACTTCCATAAGCTTGAAAACTTTTGTGATATGTAAAACGAATGCACGACATTTAACTTGAAATAAGTCTCGAGTATAGATACTTTGGCACACAATTCGAGTACGTTCGTATGGACACTATTATCATTGTGGATCAGTCGCGGATATTTCAATCTAAAATAAAGCCAGTCATAAATGGGTATTCTTTCATTTATACCGAATCTTGAGGAAACGGAAATAAAATACACTGAAAATTTTGGAAGGAACAATGGACGTATATTATAGCAAAATTTCAAGCAAGTAATTATCAAGTGACTAGCGCGCTAGCGCGCGGGGAGTCTATATCAGTATGCCTTTCTGTTCTAACTTCACTCACATTCCAAGGGGGAAGACCACAGGATTGACTCGCCACCTGCGGTGGCTCGCAAACTCAGGCTCAGTCTAAGTTTGGCTCAGTCTGAGTTTGGCTCAAAAAATTTATCAATTGATTTATCACATTAGAAAATCTCTCACAGTATGATTGCATTCTGCATCAGAATCAGAAAACATTTTGAAACCATATCGTCCCGATACGAATCCACATAGAAGCTATTCAAATACCCACATCTAATCGCATTTCCAAACGCATAGCTTTAATCGTACTCTGCTTAAAACTCCTACGTTCAAATGCTATTAGCGTTTACCTCACATTTGAAAATAATACTCGATGTATGCATATGAAATATCGTGATTTTGTTAACTGTAAGAGTATTAACTAATATAATTATATCGTTTGTAGACTAACTGTATGCTACAGGATATGTCAACTACAGCCGCGAACGATCACCTTGCGAACGATGAACAAGAAGAAACGACTGCACAAGGAATTGGGAATGCCGAATAGCTGATGGACATCTCGAAGAACACGGCTAAGGTAGGTTTAAATATATCATCATACTGCCAACTAAGACAATAGTGTAAATTTACTGCTCTAGAACTTAGATAAACTCTTGTCTTTTCTTTCTCTCTCAAAAATCCATCACATTAGCAGGTTTATTTGGTACTCTACTGAGGAGTCCAGCCAAATAACGGTTATTTTGATCTCACTATATAGAGCTAAGGAGTTAGTGAGTTAATTTACTTGATTTACATTTATTAGCTACAAAGTAAATGAAAAAACAACTATCGAAGAAATGAATTTTTATTTCCTTTTCCTTCATGTCTTTTCTACTCTTTCACCCAAAATATACTAGACAAAAAATGATATGCGTCTATGACGCTTCTTCAATCAGTCTAAGTTTGGCTCAGTCTGAGTTTGGCTCAGTCTAAGTTTGGCTCAGTCTGAGTTTGGCTTAGCCCAAAATTTTGGACACACGGAAATAAGCACTATAAAGAATGCACTTGTCCAAAATTTTGGACAGGTAAATATGGTACATTTTAGCTCCTTTTGTCTAAATTTGTCTACATTTTAGCTAAATTTTGACCTCAAATTCGGATTCCCCGCTAAAAATTACTCTAAAATAGGTACATTTCAAAAATAAGCACCCCTAAGAATGCACCTCTGAAAAATGGAATAAGCACCCCTAAGAATGCACTCCAAAAACGTCCGACGGAGAGACGTCACTAACTTACTATAAGGATTACAGCATGACTTTTTTTTGTCAAATACACGTTGGGGACCCACCGTAAGGGAGACTGCTTTTGAGGGTAGACCCATAGGAACACTATCCTACGGAAACATACCTTTAGGAACCCATCTGGTACCTCCCCCAAAAGGATGGGTTTACAAATGGGTTTACTTCCCTAGGTGCTCGTTACTACGGGTCTACCCCTATGGGTATCCCAAAGTGTTATACTCGACTTTTTTTGCCTTCATTTTCTTTCTTGTAAAAATAAAAATAGTGGACAAATGTAAAGCGAACACAGTTAAATGCTTTGAAATATATTTCGGATTAATGGAAAAGGTCTTTCGAAATACACGACCAAATTATTTGTGAAGCTGTTATCAAGGAAAGAGAGCCCAAATTCTGTTTTAATGCTTTCGAATGTTCTAGCTGTCTGGGCCTAAATAAAGAGATTCAGCACAACCGTCAGTTCTCTTAGAGCTAATTTGCCCGTATTCATCTATGTGGGTGAAGTTATAACACAAGTGCTGCACCGTCCTCAGCTCCTTTCTCCATAAGCAATTTCACAATCATATAACAGCAGGTCGGCGCCACCCTTTTCCAGTCAGACACAGCGGCAGGACTAAACCCCGACAGAAAATTAGGGCGCAGCAAAGTTAATATTACAATCTAGTTCTCAGTGTCTTCGAAAATTTTAGCACAAATTTTGTTTTACCCAGACTGCAGCCCTACCAATGTCTGGCGCTATGATTCATCCGACTTATCGTGTGCAGAATTCGCTGCTTTGTTTAGTGGAAAACTCAAAATAGTTTAGAAATGCGAACATTTCGTTTCATTTGGATCATAAAAATGATTTGCTCTAAACTTTTTAAAATTATATTGGAAACTGTGGTTGATACCTATAATTTTATACATTTATTGCATAAAATGTTACTTTTAAATTTTTTATCACCCTTAGTGACCCTTTTATTTTTCTGATTGATTCATTTCAAAGAATTGATGCATTTGTTTTAATTTTTAAGTTTTAATTACTTTTTAAAGCTGAGGCAGTAAACTTTTTCAAAGAAAGGTATGTCACATTCTCTATAAAGAAATGCCGATGCCTAGAATAAAACCACCGTTATTACTGTAAGTGCTGTGAGTGAGTATATTGTGTGTTTGAAGCACATAGCTAGTGTGCAGCACACTAAGGAAACGAACAGAGAAAGGAAATTGAACACAAGAAACCTTTCTCTGACCTCCCAAAATATTTTCTGTTAGACTTATCCCTAATCTTCAGGCATTTGTTCAGGGACCAAGTCTCACCCAAACAAATACGGCTTAAAAATTAAAAAAAAGACTTTCCCACCTCTAACTTTACTTTTAGTGTCATAACTTTTTTACACTATCTAACATTATTACTTTCTCAGATATTTATATTTATCATTGGAAGCAATCGAAAGCTAATTTTCTTTACCAAATGCGATTAGACAAACAAAGAAATATTCTTCACCTAAAATTTAGCATTCGAAAAGGAGGCACGAAAACAAGTCGTCCATTTTGCGATAGCATCTCATATAATTTGAATAATCATAAAGTTTGGAGTCTATTAGCTTCGGTTTAGAATATTCTGGTTGTTTTGGCTAGAAAAAATTCAATTATACTTTTATCGTGTACCACTACCACTCTATTGTAAGGCTAGCTTAACATTTTTGAGTAATCTTTTTGGTGCCCATTTTTGAATGCAAATAGATTTCTCGTATATAAATCTATTCTGTCTATCTGCTCTATATATTTATAGCGCGGGCGGGTTGTTTACGACAGAATCATTCGATTTACCCAATATTATCGTGTCAGCTACCACTCGATTGTAAGGCTAGCTCAACCTTGCATATGGATGCAAATATATTTCTCGTATATAAATCTCTAACGTAAACGTTTTCTCCCTAAAAAATAAGGAAAGCGAATACTGTAAAGCATTATGGTGTCATTTAGAATTAAATTAAAACAAAAACAGACTGGAACAAAATTTATCATCGATTTCGATCAGAAAAGAATCTGAAATTTAAGGCCGGCGCAATTGATTCATTTTGTTTGTCTAATTTGTTTGCTGTAAATACTCTTTTAGCTTTACTGAATAAAATTTTCATCATAAACCTAATTTTAACTTTTACTTTATAAATTATATAATATTTATTAAAATGTTCAAAATGTATACTCATCCTCTCATAATAATGCGTAAAGATATCTAACGCTTTAAAATATTTAGAGTTCATCTATAACGAGAGGTATTCAAAGAATGGCTAATTACAAATGCGATTTGTGCCCATATTCCAGCAAACATGGCAGTTTGATGCCTACCCAAATGAAATTAGTCAGCAGACATGTCTATATATGCATCGCCGTACATTTTTCCTATATCGCTTTTGCTTTTGCACCGAAACCTATTTCGTTAGCGCGCCAAAACGGTCTAGAAAAATCGCTTGAGCATCAAATGAGTATTTCGAAAGAAAATTATAGAATAGGGCCGTCTCTATTTCGGTTGTGTTGTAATCAAATTCTCTTTTACCGATTTTAAAATGCGAAATTCCGATTTAGGTCGTTGAATTATAAATTTCATAATTATAGGCATCAATTTCAGACAATAGCTCGCATAGAAATAGGCTTTAGATTTGAATTCTTCTCTAGCGTGGAAATTTTGGTAGCATAGTGATTTTTCCAGAATTTTTTCGTAAAAAAATATTTCGTTACCTTTTAACACCACAGGAGTCCAAAAAATTGACCAAATATTTATTTTTTGAAACAGCTAAGAAAATCGTTATCCTACCCGGAAATTTGTTACGTATTGCGTCAAAATTGGTCACTTTTGGACCATTTATCATGGAAGTCAATCCGCTCAAAAGGCTGTGCAATATGAGAGGATTATGAGCAAGTTGGTCCCACCACGATCATGCAGTTTAGCCCTTTACGAGGGGACTAGCTCAAAACTGATTATGCTAACCCCCATCTAAAATCGTATTTTAAGGGGGTTAGCATAATCAGTTTTGAGCTAGTCCCCTTGTAAAGGGCTCGCTAGCGCACAAAACGGCAATCTGAAACTTCACATGCGCACCCATACTGAGGAAAAGCCTTACAAATGCACTATATGCCCGTTCGCCAGTGCTCAACAAAGTAACCTGATAACGCATTCACGCACTCATACGTGTGAGAAGCCCTTCAAATGTTCGCAATGTTCCTTTGCTAGTGCACAAAGCAGCTCACTAAAACAGCATATGCGCGTTCATACGGGAGAAAAACCTTACAAGTGCAGTCTCTGTTCATATGTCAGTGCTACTGCAGGGTTGTGCCGAGTCGACGAAAAGTTCGAGTCGAGTTTCGAGTCGAGTCGGCCGAAAATTCTTCGAGTCGAGTTTCGAGTCGACGAAAAAGTCGAGTTTCGAATTTCGAGTTTCGAGTCATTTTCGAGTCAAATTTCCTGATGATTCAAAAAGTCAAAATTTTCGGTTTTTAAAGCAATTTTTGCTAAAATTTGCTGTTAATTGTTATTTATTAGTACTACTATTCAATTTATGTCTAAAAAGGGGTGGTTTTTGGCTATTTTTGAGCTATTCTTGGCTATTTTTCAGCTATTTTTGAGCCAATTTTTGTTATTTTGAACAAAAAATGTCCAAATTTTGAATATTTCATCTCTGAAATTGGTACTAATTTTTGGAATTAGTTATTAACTTCATAGCCTAATCTTGGCCTAAAACGCAAAAATAGCATAATATTGCATAAAATTTAGCCGAGAAAAATTGTGATTGATAAAGAGCAATTTTTCAAAATTTCGAGGAGATAATCGGCTTCGGAGATCCGTGATTAGTGCTCGAGCGGTTGAAAATTATTATATCAGATTCTTCAGAACCAAGTGGAGATGCATTGAATTTTACAGTCTTCCGCTGGCAAAATTCGTGACATTTTCCGCATTGACACAGTTTCCGCATTAATTAATCAGTTGAAAATGCGCGGAAAAAATAGCGCCCCAGGCAAATTTTTTTGAAAAAAAACTCAGTTTGCCGAAAATTGACATTAAAATTTTGTATATTCTCGAAAATTATCAACAAAAATTTGCGAAATTTTTAATAAATATTCAAAAAATTCAGTGTTATAATTAATTTGAATGATAAATTTTAGTCAATTTTTGCGCTTTTTTCGGCGTGGATTTTGCTGCATTTCTTGAAAAATACGCTAATATTCCCGGCCGAAATTTTTGGAAGAATATACAAAATTTTAATGTCAATTTTTGGCAAACAGAGTTATTTTCAAAAAATTTATTTTTTCCGCGAATTTTTTCATATTTCTGGGATAAGTAGACCAATAAACACATGGCAAAAAAAGCGCCGCAGGCGGAAATTTTATAAAAAATTGGAAAAAACGTCAAAAATTGACCAAAATTTATCATTGAAATAAATTCTAACATTGAAATTATTGAATATTTATTGAAAATTTAATAAATTTTCGGCCCAAGGTTGGTGATAAACAATGAGACATAATGTAATATAATAAAACATAATACAAAGTGGGAGAAAAAAATAGGCGAAAATTTTTTGAAATAGTAAGCCTGTTTGCCAAAAATACCGCTTAAAATACATTGAAAATTTACAAAAATGTGTCCAAAATTCCAATTTTTTTTCGGGCCGCGCCCGGTAGGGCGCGGCCCGAAAAAAAATTGGAATCTGAAATTTAAGGCCGGCGCAATTGATTCATTTTGTTTGTCTAATTTGTTTGCTGTAAATACTCTTTTAGCTTTGCTGAATAAAATTTTCATCATAAACCTAATTTTAACTTTTACTTTTTAAATAAATTATAATAAAATGTTCAAAATGAATAATCATCATTTCATAATAATCATTCGTAAAGGTATCTAAAGCTTTAAAATATTTAGAACTCATCTATACCGAGAGTTATTCGAAGAATGGCGAATTACAAATGCGATTTGTGCCCATATTCCAGCAAACATGGCAGTTTGATGCCTACCCAAATGAAATTAGTCAGCAGACATGTCTATGTATGCATCGCCGTACATTTTTCCTGTATCGCTTTTGCATTGCACCGAAACCTATTTCGTTAGCGCGCCAAAACGGTCTAGAAAAATCGCTTGAGCATCAAATGAGTATTTCGAAAGAAAATTATAGAATAGGGCCGTCTCTATTTCGGTTGTGTAATAATCAAATTCTCTCTTACCGATTTTAAAATGCGAAATACCGATTGAGGTCGTTGAATTATAAATTTCATAATTATAGGCATCAATTTCAGACAATAGCTCGCACAGAAATAGGCTTTAGATTTGAATTCTTCTCTAGCGTGGAAATTTTGGTAGCATAGTGATTTTTCCAGAATTTTTTCGTAAAAAAATATTTCGTTACCTTTTAACACCACAGGAGTCCAAAAATTGACCAAATATTTATTTTTTGAAACAGCTAAGAAAATCGTTATCCTACCCGAAAATTTGTTACGTATTGCGTCAAAATTGGTCACTTTTGGACCATTTATCATGGAAGTCAATCCGCTCAAAAGGCTGTGCAATATGAGAGGATTATGAGCAAGTTGGTCCCACCACGATCATGCAGTTTAGCCCTTTACGAGGGGGCTAGCTATGCTAACCCCCATCTAAAATCGTATTTTAAGGGGGTTAGCATAATCAGTTTAGAGCTAGCCCCCTCGTAAAGGGCTCGCTAGCGCACAAAACGGCAATCTGAAACTTCACATGCGCACCCATACTGGAGAAAAGCCTTACAAATGCACAATGTGCCTGTTTGCCAGTGCTCAACAAAGTACACTGATAACGCATTCGCGCACTCATACCGGAGAGAAGCCCTTCAAATGTTCGCAATGTTCCTTTGCTAGTGCACAAAGCAGCTCACTGAAACAGCATATGCGCATTCATACGGGAGAAAAACCTTACAAGTGCAAACTCTGTTCATATGTCAGTGCTACTGCAGGGTTGTGCCGAGTCGACGAAAAGTTCGAGTCGAGTTTCGAGTCGAGTCGGCCGAAAATTCTTCGAGTCGAGTTTCGAGTCGACGAAAAAGTCGAGTTTCGAATTTCGAGTTTCGAGTCATTTTCGAGTCAAATTTCCTGATGATTCAAAAAGTCAAAATTTTCGGTTTTTAAAGCAATTTTTTGCTAAAATTTGCTGTTAATTGTTATTTATTAGTACTACTATTCAATTTATGTCTAAAAAGGGGTGGTTTTTGGCTATTTTTGAGCTATTCTTGGCTATTTTTCAGCTATTTTTGAGCCAATTTTTGTTATTTTGAACAAAAAATGTCCCAAATTTTGAATATTTCATCTCTGAAATTGGTACTAATTTTTGGAATTAGTTATTAACTTCATAGCCTAATCTTGGCCTAAAACGCAAAAATAGCATAATATTGCATAAAATTTAGCCGAGAAAAATTGTGATTGATAAAGAGCAATTTTTCAAAATTTCGAGGAGATAATCGGCTTCGGAGATCCGTGATTAGTGCTCGAGCGGTTGAAAATTATTATATCAGATTCTTCAGAACCAAGTGGAGATGCATTGAATTTTACAGTCTTCCGCTGGCAAAATTCGTGACATTTTTCGCATTGACACAGTTTCCGCATTAATTAATCAGTTGAAAATTCGCGGAAAAAATAGCGCCGCAGGCAAATTTTTTTGAAAAATAACTCAGTTTGCCGAAAATTGACATTAAAATTTTGTATATTCTCGAAAATTATCAACAAAAATTTGCGAAATTTTCAATAAATATTCAAAAAATTCAGTGTTATAATTAATTTGAATGATAAATTTTAGTCAATTTTTAAAGAAACAGTCAATTTTTTCAAAAATTTGCGCTTTTTTCGGCGTGGATTTTGCTGCATTTCTTGAAAAATACGCTAATATTCCCGGCCGAAATTTTTGGAAGAATATACAAAATTTTAATGTCAATTTTTGGCAAACAGAGTTATTTTCAAAAAATTTATTTTTTCCGCGAATTTTTCATATTTCTGGGATAAGTAGACCAATAAACATATGGCAAAAAAAGCGCCGCAGGCGGAAATTTTATAAAAAATTGGAAAAAACGTCAAAAATTGACCAAAATTTATCATTGAAATAAATTCTAACATTGAAATTATTGAATATTTATTGAAAATTTAATAAATTTTCGGCCCAAGGTTGGTGATAAACAATGAGACATAATGTAATATAATAAAACATAATACAAAGTGGGAGAAAAAAATAGGCGAAAATTTTTTGAAATAGTAAGCCTGTTTGCCAAAAATACCGCTTAAAATACATTGAAAATTTACAAAAATGTGTCCAAAATTCCAATTTTTTTTCGGGCCGCGCCCTACCGGGCGCGGCCCAAAATTTCGAGTTTCGAGTCGGCGAAAAAGTTTCGAGTTTCGAGTTTCGAGTCACTCGGCACAACCCTGATCCGAACGGATACACTCGGCAATGAAGGGTTAAGAGAGTTTGAAAAAAATTTCCAGCACAATTTCCAGAAGACCCCGTTTAGCCAGTAGACTCATGATTAGCGGTAATTAAACATTGTGCCAATTTATCGAAAATAATGTTTTCCTGACTTTGACCAAAAATGGATAGAAGGTCGGAAGGTTTTGTCCGTTTATCTTCTTTTCTTATGAAATGAGATAACGATTTCAGATATTTTTCATGATTAGTCATACAAATAATTTTATGGAAATCAGTTAAGAGATTGTTCAGATTTTTCCTTGCAACATTCAAAATTTTTTGGAAAACTGCTAAAAAGCCATCGGAAAAACTTTTGTCAAGAAGTGTAAAACTTGTAATAGAACATTGAAGAGAACACAGAGAAAAAGACAAAGAATATGTAGAAAGATGAAGGAGAGAAGAAAGATTTTCCGTGGGAGGCTAAAAATAAAACACTCGTTTGTTATACCTTTTGCGAATTCAAAGTAAAGCCAATTTTCAGGGAATTTTGAAGAACCATGAAAGTACATTGAAAATTGTGGAAAAAGAAGTTGAGGATATGGATCAAGTCCAGGATCAAGCTCATACAAAAGAAGTATTCGCTCACACAGAAGAAATATCCGTTCCAATTGCGGAAGTTGGCAAGGAGATCCAGGAACTGGAACCAGTATTGACTGGTCCTTCGACTAATCTGGAGGACCCAAATCCTCGGCCCAAACGAGGAGCTAACGGTAAACGAACCGGTACTCGGCTCAGAAGCTTCACGAAAGGTCTCATGAAGAAAGATTTCAAGAACGTGCCCTCATTTCTCCTCGCTACATTCAAACTCAATTGGACTTGCTATAGGGCATTCATCTTGCGCGCTTTCAAACGGAAACGTTTCGATGAGACAAAACTGAAGAAAGAAGTGAGCGGATTCTGCCGCTGGCTGGTGCGATGGGGTCAGAACGGATCAACGAAACTGCGAACGTTTGGTGGATTTGTCGCAACGATTTTCATGTCAGCCATTTCGATCGTAGGCCTACCGGCGTGGATCGTTCTTGATATCATTATCCTCTGGCTGTATTGTTTGGCTACAGTTGTTTAGCTACTGACCAAGACATATCGATACCCGAATTTTACTCATACCGTATTCAAACTCATACCAAATTCAAATTTGAGTTTGAATTTTTAGTACAAATTTTGCCATTTTTTGCCAAATGTTGAAAAATGTGCCAAAAAAGTGACAAAAGTTGCCGAAAAATCGGACAAAAAATTCAAATTTTTTCCAAAGAATTTGTAGCGGGAATTCAAAATTGGTTCAAAATTTACGTATACGGTATGTACATTTGTATGTATTTGATTGTATTCATTTTATACCTCACATATCATTTCACTAACTATTTATTGAAAAACTGGAATAAATGGAGCGATTAAGAAAATTGAATTAAGCTTTTGTGCGTAATATTTTCACTAAACCGAGGATCGAAACTTGTATTTAACCCTTCATTGCCGGAGCCATAGACAAAAGGCAGACTGTCTGCGTTACCATTAGCTTTCCTTTTGGTGAGCTGTCTTTATCAAAATCATCATGGCTGCCATTGTTTAATTCTCTTTTCTATGTGATCTATTTACAGACACACTCTTTGTATGAATAATGAACACTCATTCGTTTCTTTCTTTTTGTGAAGTCTCTATCAGAGCAAAAACGTATCCGAACGGATACACTCGGCAATGAAGGGTTAATAATCGAAAAAATTCGCGGCTCGGCAAAAAATACTCCGGCTTTCCATCGCTTTAGCACAACACATCCATTGCCTAGTCGTCATAAAGTTCAGAGAACAAAGTCCGGTATGTATTGCGAGCAATTCGCCATATATGGCGAATCGCTTGGCAGTGAATCATCAAAAGATACAGTTATAATCTTTTTCGCTATGACCATATGTTTCATTGTATCGCTAAGTTTGCTTCTCGATTACACGACCGATGGCGATCAATACCATTTATGGCACATTTGTATACATTTTGCTAGAAACATTCCAGAAAACTGCGAATCAGCAGGATTTGCCGTTCCCAATTCAACCGGTTCCTTTCCTCAATTTCACACTTTTTCCACCTGGGGATGTGACACCACAGATCAATCCAACCCAGTTCCAGGTCCCATCTTTGCCCAATTTATATCCATCAACAGCGGAATTAACATCTTCATGTAAAACGAAGTTCATGTCCAATGGAACCAATATGGGCTCAGGATATTTTGGCTATCCAATTCGAAACGCCGATTGCGAATATGTGGAGAGATTGAAAGGAATTGTAAGCAGTTTTGATGTTACTTTAGCTTATCTCTGATATGGAAATCGTAACGAAATCTTACTGCTACCTTATGACAGTTGCGGCGAAAGTCTTCGATATATTGCTCATAGCAACTGCATTTTTAGGGCAAATAGAAGGGATATTTTTTACCAAAGACATACATAAGCAAATATTTTTGCTCTAGTAACGAAGAGAAACAAACAGAAATTTGAAGAGATCGGCTGAGAGCTTTAACTGCCTATAGGTTTTGACCCTCTGACCTGAGGTCAGTTTTGCCACATTTTGTAATATCAATTTTTGGCGTTCTGTAAACAAATTTTTGCGCAGTAATTCGTTCAAACTCTCACCAAAAACTCAACTATACAACAACAAATTATGTCAAGACTAATTTTTCCAACACCTGGTTCGGAGTGAACGCTTTACATTCTCTCAGTTTTGTTACTGTAAAATTGAATGTTTTGAATAGAGCGAAAATTCTTTGCTTGGACTTTATTTTAGGCTAATGATCTTTTTTACAGTACAACTCTGCCAATTATTTCCCGCCCAATGAGACGTGTAGCGAGGACGTGGAAGGTGTCCGTCTAATGTATGTTCGGGACACGGATCTGGTAATTTTTGCTGAACTATGTTTCACAGTGACTCTATACCTGTAGGTTTTGCTTCTCAGATGTCCAGCTCCAAGCAAGAGCTAAACTATTGACTTCCCTTTTCATATATCAAAAATAATAAAAGGGCTTGTGCTCGCACAAGCACAAATTCCTGACGAAATTATTATATGTCTATTATACCGCGCTTTAAGGCAGCGAAAATTTTAAGCCCGGATGAATACGGTCCTAAAATTGAGTGTAAAATTTCAGTTCTATCCCATCGAAGTGCTAATAAAGTGCGAAAGCCAAATCAATTTTTCTCAGGTAATTCTAATTTTCTCAGGTAATCTATTGCAGTATTTCAGTGCTGCGTTCGATTTCAGATAATCACAGCAAAACGAAACTTCTTGAAGCAATTTCCACTCCTCGGAGCATCGACTAATGGAGAAAATACACTCGCAGAACATCAATGCCAAAACAGGGATGGCACCATGGTAATCGATGTACTTTAAACATTGGTAGAAAAATGTATAAACCAAAATTGGATTAATCAATATGAAAAAGCCTTTCGCGTCATTTGATGCAATTCAAGCTAAATCCATTTAAGGTTAATGATATCAAAGTCAATGATCAAGCATCAACAGTCAGGTCTGACTGACAGCTGTGAAATATTACATTAAAAGATATCAACAAAACTCATATGCCGTAAACTCTCTAATTTAACCCCTGTTTTACCCCCTCTAATTTTGCCCCCTTAGAGATCGATCATGTAATTATACCCCCCTCTAATTTTGCCCCTCCCCAAAATGCAAATTTTTCCTAAAATGTCAAATTTTTGTGCAAATTCAAATTTTTTGCCAAAAATTTGAATTTTTTACCTATTTTTTACCGTTTTTTGCAAAATTTTCCCAAATTTTGCAAAAATTAGCCAAAAATTTTGTTAAAATTGGCAAAAATTTCGAAAAAATTTCAAAATTTTTTGGGCGGGAATTCAAATTTAGAATTTATTTTTGAAAAAATGTCAAAAAATGACGAAAATTTTTGAAATTTGAGCAAAAATCGGTCGGTTTAATTTTACCCCCTCTATTTTTACCCCCTAGAGGTCGATTGAATAATTCTGCCCCCGGGGGTTAAATTAGAGAGTTTACGGTAGTCAACCCTTACTTACGTTGCACCCCAAGGGGAGAACCTTCGGGTGCAACTTAAGTCAGGGTTGACTGTATAAGCACAGTCATCGGTTCAGGTCAAACCGCTCTACACTACGAACATGTGTGAGTTCGAGCAAGTGCTTTTCCACAGCGCGGTCGAGCAAAAGATAATAATAACAGATTTCCACGACCAACCTGTCGATCGCCTCAGGGAATCTTACGAGAAGCTTAATAAGAAAGTAAATAATTGGCTCCGATACTACGAATCAAAGACCAACAACACAGGATGCGATCACGTAAGTCGAAAGCGGAACAGTTTGTATTGGATCCATAGTGTTACATACTTTGTACCCAGTGGTGTCTCCGGCACTGAAAAATGGCGCCTCTGGATTTGTCAGTGAGACTCGCGGCCTTCGGCCGCTCGTACTCTACTAGTGTTATATACTTTACAGCATTATCCATAACTCTAAATCCATCGATATTTCAGGAATCCATCCGGAGTATGAATGCAGATCTCTGTTTGTCGCAGTTTACCTTGAAAAAAGCAGGACCGGAATAAACATGCTCTATCAGGTACATTGTTGTTGCAAGCAATCCAGTTGTGGGAAGCTTAAACGCGGCACCAAAGCAAACATGATTTGTATGAACGGGTAAGGATTTGTTAATGCGGTATTCGAATGGGAGGTCCGATGCGAAAGATTTGAAGTTTTATCCGACAATTTTTGATCCAGTGCATTTCAGAATCCATAATTACGCTTTCGAACACCTGACGATAAACAGATGGCCATTTGAGACTGTGAATAACATATTTCCTGTTGATCTACTCAATATGGATACGGTAGGTTCTTTTCAAATTTTTTTCTCTTTCATAAGTGTTTGCTAATTTTTGAGGAAGTTAGTACCGAGACTGAAAATGTGATAAAAACGTATAGAAATCACACGTACCTTTATTTTTTGTATCTGAACAGTTTGACACTCAAACTCTACGCCTGCACATCATTGAATTGCAATCAAGTCACAAAAAAGAGAGGCAATTTGAACTGAATTTTAGGGTCGTTCGAATTTTTCGACACAATTTACAGTTTTACGCTCTGTAAAAACACTTTAGACTGTCTTAGAGCATTTTAGATTACTTTTTATCTGATCCATCTCGAAATACCTTTAAATTCAATTCAGATTGCCGCTCTTTTTGTGATTTGTTAAGAATTCAATTCAATTATGGGCAGGCGTAGAGTTTGTGCGCCAAACTTTTCAGATACAAATTATTCCTATCTGGAATATTCCTCTCCTTTTCCAGGCGTGTCACACCACAGTAACCATCACAAGAAACGCTTCAATCACAGATAAATCTGAGGGCATATCCGGTGAGCTGGTGCTGGATCATAACAAGCTATTAGACCGGGATCTTAAAGCTAAGCTTACGAATTTGACCACTACTGCGCGCACGGCTTGCGTACATGTGGTAAGCAAAGCGATAAACGCGATCGAGAATAAGACAAAGGTAATGTTTTTGTTGATGAGAATGTTTGAAATTTAGTGATTTTATTTTCAGGTAGTGTGCATCGAAAGAGTGGAAGAGGCCGTAAATAAGACAGACACTTCAGTTAATGCAAGGTCAATTCTGCGTTTCTCTGTCTCTCAATTTTTTGGCGTGAGAAATAGCAAAATAGATACAGTCAACCCTGACTTAAGTTGATCCCCAAGGGGAGGACCTCAGGGTGCAACTTAAGTCAGGGTGCAACTTAAGTCAGCGTTGACTGTACTAGCTTACAAACTCGGGAATTATAGGATTTTATAACTGAGCCTAAGGTTATGCTTAAGGCTATGATCGGGCTGATTTGAAATTGGATCCGACTTGGTATTCTCCCAAACAATCTTAAAGCAAAATTTCATCTCAAATTGACTAAAGACCTATATTTTTAGCAGCGGTATCTTTCAAACCAACAAAAGCCTTTACGATACATTGTTCAGTGTTAATGCCTCCAGGTTGTTCAGAGTTTGTTTTTCTTTTACGCTCAAAATTAAAGTACATTTCAAGTTCAAAAATTCAGCTGTCGGAGGAATTAGATCAGTTTCTCAACGAATGTTACTTCCTTCATGCTGAGGAAGAAGCGAAGGATTATTGCTATTTTTACTATGACCCGGAACAGAACACACGCTTGAACATCATAGAAGGTAACTTTGTTATGCCACAAAATAAAAGTGCTTCCGTAATCAAGGCTTCCCAAAGTCAAACGACCTGGGAAATATTTGTTAATCCATCACAATACGCCGATACATAGTTGAAACTAAGAGGTTTGGTTGTGCTTTGGATTAATCTCTGAGCTTAAGTTCCAGCTTAAAGACTCCAAGTGCAGGGTGCCCGTTTCTCACAAGGCCCATTAGTTATTAACGTGAGTGGGGCGCCGCGGCCATCGCCGCGAAATAGGGGATGAAATCCAAAAATGGCCAAAAATCCACGAATTCCAGGATTTCGCGCACCTGTATCCTGGTCGGATCGGGCTGAGTCATAGCTCATTTTGCTTGGCTGGTTGAGGGCTCTCGATCGAGCTATCATTCGGCCCGATCCGAGCACGGCTAAGAAAGTTGCCCTTTTACGTGACTCACGTAACCTACGTTTCACGTGTGAACACGTGAAAATTTTTGACGCAAATCGACTCAGCGTGGCCGATTTAGGGGGTACCCGCGAGCCTTAGAACCCGTGAGGGTCTAACGCGTGTGCTATGGACAGACACCAAAGCGGCCTAGGTAGAGTGGATCTCTTCCGAAGAATTAAAGGAGGCTTTTGGACTGCGCTTATTGATTTTTTTAAATTCAGAAACCACAGTTTCCACAAACCGTTTTAGGCACAAACTTCATCTTCATGGATCCAAACCTGCACAAGCTAAAAATTCGAGAACTTGTGAAACAAAATCGAACAGACACATGCGTTAGTACAGGTGGCTGTGATATGGTTGGGGATACTCCAGGATCTTGTGACAATATCGAACGGGTTGTGCTCGTGTGCTTTTGTCAGAGCAACGAGAGACGTTATTGCGATTACACTCTCCTGCATGAATTGGAGAAGGATGTTAGTTGGCAGAGTCTCGAATATTATGTAAGTCATCGGGGCATATTTGCAGGTTCAAAAAAACTTTCAAAGCATAGTTTCATTTCCTAAGTTCCGGGAATATCAATACAAAAACAAAGTCAAATCAGTACAAAACTTGGTAATCCCAGGTTCTGCCTCTGTACCCCTAAAAACTTCTTTTCCTGATCTCAGAATGTTTTTTAATTACTTCCAGGGGATATGGTTTAGGAATAAGGAGTTTTGAGAACGTCAATGATCAGTAATAGTAAGTTAGTGACGTCCATCCGTACGTTCCACGTTTTGATCTTTGATCCCTTATTTTGTCTGTATGTCCAAAAATTCCTGACCCCCCCCCCCCCCCGAGGTCGAACAATGTTCGACATGGTCGAACTGGGGTCGAACTGAGCTGATTTTTGGCACCCGGGGGTTTTCAGGTACGGGGAATCCGAATTAGAGTCTCAATCTAACCAATAAACATTGCGAGCAGATCTGTGTTCGGGCGCGCAGCGCCCGACCTTCCCCT